>CAUYPK010128718.1:0-12239 GCA_963574355.1 Loris lydekkerianus
TTTTATATACCATTTGACGTATTTTCATCACACAGGTTAACATGGTATATAAAATCAGTGTGTGGTGCCCCATGATTGCACTTATGTGCACAGCTATGATTTAATAGAAAATTAATAAATAAAAAGAGGGAAAAAATAAGACAGCTTTGAAGTTGACAGATCAGGTACCAGTGGGAATTTGAGTATTGGAAAAGTAAGTTAAAGCTATGGTTTTCATGGACAAACCACAACCACCCATCCACACCTCCAGCCCACATGATCAAGGATAAGCCAGTCTAGGAAGCCTCTTCTCCTAACCACAGTGACTACTTCAGAGACAGGCCTATGATAGAAATCAACCAGGCTGCTTAGATTTCTGTTTTTTTAAGTGTTCTACTTGTAACTGGTGGGAAATATTCCTCTCAGAGTCAATTAGAGAAAAGAGCTTATGTGCCAACCTCATGCATGTGAAGTTTCCTACCCACAAAAAATGAATAGGAAATTAAAGTAAAGGAAAAGAGAGTTAAAGGAGTTTAGGTCCCCAGAACTAAGTGCAGTTCTACTCTCATCCCTTCTTTTGTTTGAGCAATTCATCAAAAAATTCCTGTCTTGCTTAAACTGTTTCAAGTTTGGGTTTTAGAGCACACAAGTAAAAGTGCACTCGTGAATCAACTACTTAGTAACTAATTTGAACATGTTTCATCATTCGTAGACTATAAGTGATAAAATGTGCATCAAATAATGTCTTATAAATTTTTCTTGTCTTCTATGTGAAGCATTTGTGTATGAGTCAAGAAGGTACTCAATAGATATTAGTTTCTTCTCATCTCTTGTATTTCAGCATACCAGAGGAAAAATGCATGTACTAGAGACCTGATTGGGCGGTGCCTGTGGCTCAGTGAGTTGGGTGCCAGCCCCTAGCACCGAGGGTGGGCGGGTTCCAACCTGGCCAAACTGCAACAAGAAACAAAAAAATAGCCGGGGGTGGTGCCTGTGGCTCAAAGGGGTAGGATGCTGACCCCATTTGCCGGTGGTGGTGGGTTAAAAACCAGCCCCAGCCAAAAACTGCAAAAAAAAAAAAAAAAAAAAAAAAAAAAATAGCCAGATGTTGTGGTGGCTGCCTGTAGTACCAGCTACTCGGGAGGCTGAGGCAAGAGAATTACCTAAGCCCAAGAGTTGGAGGTTGCTGTGAGCTGTGACACCATGGAACTCTACTGAAGGCAACAAAGTGAGACTTTGTCTATAAAAAAAAAAAAAAAAAAAAAAAGACCTGATTGTATACTCAAATGAAATATTGGATGGCACCTATGGCTCGAAGGAGTAGGGCACTGGCCCCATATACAGGAGGTGGCAGGTTCAAACACACCCCTGGCCAAAAAACTCAAAAAAAAACCTCCAAAAAAAAAAAAAAAAAAAAAGAAAGAAAAAAAAAGAAAAGAAATTTTTATACACCACCCATATATCCATAGTTTAAGCTAAACAGCAATGTTCTGTCTTTTTCATTTGCTTTAAATTGTCAATATTTATTTTAGTAAAAAAAGTAGTGTTATGATTCCTCTCAACTGTGCTCAATTCAGACTGACTATAGGGCTATATAAGAATACATATTAGGAAATTGATACACTAAGCATGGTTGCCATTGCATGAGAAGGGAGTTGAGACACGCTGGCCATATGAAATGACATCAATGGCTGCTTAACTAGGTATGATTTCACAAGTCTTTCTTTTATCCAGAACCCCAGTTTCTTTCAGATAGCCATTCCTCTGGGACATAGCTCATGTTTTTTAGGAAAAATGGATCACATAGGAGTCACAGGACAATGTCAGTGGATATTCATAATATGTTATCCCATCTGCTTTTGCAGAAGAGCATACACTGAAGCCCATCAACATTTGACACTGCCCCAAACAAAGTGGTTGGTTTGGAAATCAGCATGTGAGGCAATTCAGGACAATATGACTCCATAAGAGTTTTTCTGGACCTTTCTGGGGAAAAAGTTTCTGGCTCTTAAAAGTAAGCCAGAATTAAGCCAACATTAATTATCTAGTAGTCTTATTCTTTAAACCAGTTTGAGCTAGAATTTATGTTACTTGCAGTCAAAACACATCAATTATGTCTTTGCTGTTCTTTTTTTCCTATAACGCCCAAGTTTCTGTTTTCAATGATTAGGTGGATATTGGTTCCATTCATCAAGCCAGACAACAGAAGAGGGAAAGAGTTTAATCTTATCTTTATTGGATTTGTGAGACACATAAGACATCCAGGAGAGGTTACTAATAGGTACAGGCATGTATGTGCATGTCTGGGCTTAACTAACAGGTACTAATGTCTAGAAATAACTTAATATGTATGTGTGCACACCCATATGTCTAGACTCCAAGAATGAGATCTAGCTTGGAGTTTAGATTTAAAAATCATCAATATACAATAGGGGCCTTAAGTTTTTGTGCAAAATGAAATAGAGTATTAACCTATTAATTATTAATAAATAATTGATACTCTATCATAGAGTATTAACCCACATCTAGTGGGTAGAGACCAGCATCGTTTTTTTTTCAGTGATATAGAGCACAATACTTAGAATTGAACAGAATATAAAATATCAACTTATAATCAATGTAATGAGGTAAATTATTGTTTTTAAGGAAAAAATCTAGATGCTTTATTAGTGCAATCTTAAAAAAACAACCTGTCATTACTAAGTAATTAATAAGCATATTTACAGTTACCTGCAAATCTTTAGGGATATGTAAAACTTGTAAAACCCCCAAACTGATTGTTTTGACATTATATTTCTGCCACCGTAGTGCAAAATACCTTCCTTGTCAATGCCATTTTGAATTGGTACTAGACAATAATGAGAATTGAATTGCAGGAGTATTTTTTGTAAATCTGTTTTAAATCCAGATACTGGTTCTCATTAACAAGAAATATTGAGGGCATGTAAGTTAGAGCCTACTCTAAAATTTATCTTTATACTTTATTCTTTGATATCTTATAGATCTCTACAAGGTATCTGTGACCCTTGAGCCATCTAGCATACTCCAGAGGAGGGGACACAAAGCTTTCTGTCCATACTACATAAGCTTTTCCTAATATGTGTATATGGTTAAGTTATGAAAGAAAGTATCCCATGGGGCAAGCAAATATTTCAGATATGAATCCTACCTAAATTAATGCAACCAAAGGTTTCATATCTAATAAGTTGCTTCTGCTTATAATAATATCCTGAAGGACCTTAAGAAAGAAATGAGAAATAAAATCCTTAAATTAAGAAGTTAAACCTTAATGTATACAAGATGTGGCCTGGGCACAGTGGCTTATGCCTGAAACCCTAAGCTCTTGGAGGCTGAGGCTGGATGACTGCTTGAGCTCAGGAGATTAAGACCAGCCTGAGTGAGAGTAAGATCCTGTGTTTACTAAAAATAGAAACAAAAATAGCCAGGCATGGAGGAGGTGTGTACCTGTAGTCCCAGTTACTGAGGAGGCTAAGGAAGGAGGATCAATTGAGCCCAGGAATTTGAGGTTGGAATTTGAGTTTGATGGTGCCACTGCACTGTTCCCAGACAAGAGAGTGGGAATCTGTCTCAAAAAATAAAAAAAGAAAAACAAACAAACAAACAAACAAAAAAATATATATATGTGCAAGACCTTTAATATATGGCTCCAATAGCCTAGCAGACAGAACCTAAAAGTATTAGTCACACACTTGATAAATTTTCAAGAACAAAGAACAACTTTTAGAATGCTTCTTAACAAAGGGCAACTGTTTAGAATGATTCTAAAAGAAAAAATAAAAAGTTTTGAGAAGCAGTTTTCAATAAAGGGAGAGTTCCAAATTACACTTATGAGTCAGTGTCTGTAAACAGTTTTACAGGTGCCTAGACCACAAGCTTCCCCAAGCCGGGCAGCAGCTTTGCAGTATGCTCAAACTTAGGCTTACCCTAGTACAAGTGAATTTCACAAAGCTAGATAATCTAATGAAATTCCCTCTTCCTAAAGCCAAACATATGGTTTGGGTGACTATTTGTAAATTAAGGAAGAAATTGCTAGATGCATCTTGCCTCCTGGGCTTTATCACCCATTACATCTTTCTATTACAATCCAGGACTGTCACTAAGAACCTCCTGTTAGTTCCTTAATTGCATTCTCAGAATCAAGACAAATTTATAAGCAAAAAAAATTTTCTACCAGCAAAACTTACCTAGCTATATAAATATTTAGATATTTCCAACACCCCCACCCCTCAGTATATCTGCTGATAATAAAAAGTCTAGAGCGAGTGAAAACCCTTGGCATAAAACAAAAGCAGGAGATTGTTCCATTAACTTTTCTGTGTAGGTCAAACTATGGCCTCAGAGATGTGTACTCTGGACTGAACCATGAATGTACAGAAATCTTTAAACTGTCTTATTGATATTATTCCTACATCACATAAAGGTCATGTTACAATTTGCATTGTACTGGAGAAGCTGACAAAAAATAGGCTGTTTTTCAAAAAGTTTCTAGCAAATAGTTTTTACAAATAGGACTCTATGTATAACTTAACAATTCTAGAGCATAAACAGCATTTCTACTGTTCAAAATTATGGCAAATTTGTTTGAACTCTTTATTAATTTAGGATATATCCCATATCCCTTCTTGATCCAAATTTTATAAAAATCACTTTTTTCTCATTTATCTTCCAAACACATGGAAAATGTAATAGAATCAGTACTATCACCAAATATATGTTTGTTTTGTAAGTAATCAGATCTTACATTTTAAAAATGTTCCTTGTGCTCTCATGCTTTGTATTTTGTAATACAGTAATACCCCAATATACCCAATAACATGACTAGTGATCATGTTAACAATTTCCATTTATGTATATGCAGGAGGGTTATAAATGTCAACTGAGTCCTAGGTACTTGGGGCCAAGCAGTCATGGCTGAAAGATCATCCTCCAGGAACACACAAAAGATCATTGACTGCCACAACACATGTGCCTGCTCTTGGCACTTTCATTGAGGCAACTTCAACCCACTTTTCTTCTTCAAAGGAATATTTTTCTATAGTATAAAGACCATTTTGTGTCTCATTTCACCCTCCAACAGAATAGGTGAAGTCATTGAATGCAGCCTCCCCAAGATATGCTCTCATGGTTCCCACTGGAAGAAGTGGAGATCAATGCTTAGAAAGGGTACCATAAAGTTCAAAAGAATGAAGCTCTAGTCCTACATTGGCGATGCCACCAATTGCATAACTCAAACCTTGTATTTCATAGCACCTGAAGTAGTAGTGCGACACAGCCATGTTGCTGCTACCTCTCATTTATTTTCATCAGTATCAAATCATTTATGGTGTTCCCTATCTTAGCTCCAACCAGTCCATCCAAATCATAGACACACACACACACACACACACACACACACACACACACACACACTCTTAAGCCACAGCAAGGATGACTCCTGAAACTATATTCGTCCACTGTTTAGTAACTGAACTATAGTGTTCGGTATAGTCAAAAATCATGGAATCCTTTTCACCTCCAATTGTGTGCCAGGGGTCCTCAAACTGCGGCCCGTGGGCCACATGAGGTGGTGTGATTGTATTTGTTCCCGTTTTGTTTTTTTACTTCACAATAAGATATGTGCAGTGTGCATAGAAATTTGTTCATAGTTTTTTTTGTTGTTGTTGTGGTTTTTTTAACTATAGTCCAGCCCTCCAACAGTCTGAGGGACAGTGAACTGGCTTCCTGTTTAAAGAGTTTGAGGACACCTGCTCTGGGAACTGCTACTCCCAACTCACAGCAGGCCTGATGAAGTAAAAACACATTGGGCCAGTACCAGCTAAAAGTGTCAAAACATTCTACAGCTGGAGGTTCTCCTATCACTCCAACAACACCCTTGCAATTGAGTATATCCACCTGCCACATATGGGTGTTTCTTGCTTTCTTCCAAGGTTGAACTTTAGATGCCTGCAGATAATGGCAAAACTTGTTCTCTTTGGGAGATTTACAGACTTCACAGTACTCTTTTCAGAGTGTTTACAAAGCATCAGGAAGATTAAATCAGATACTCCTGAAGAGGACTAAACAGCCAGAAGGCTGGCTGCATGGTAACCCTCACTGCTGAGTGGCTGCAGCGGCTCCTTTGCCTGTGGGGCTGGTGAGGATTCCTCTTCCAGAACTGGGAGACTCAATGGGACTAGTGGCGGCTGGTGGCTGAGTAAGACCAAGAGGCTACTGCAATGGCCCCATAGTTATGGTGGCTCACTGCACCTGCCTGTGTGGCTGGGCTAGGAGGGCTGTCCAACCAGTGAGACTGAGAGGGCAACTGGTAGCTCCACTGAGCTCCTGGGCTATCATGGTGTTTCTTAAAACTTGGTTTTTAGTATGTCTTCTGGGTCATAATATAAAATACATTTTTTAAGTGGCAAAGTTTTCAAAACACTTTAGAGTGAGAAACTTAGAAAGCTGAGAACAGTACCTAGGGACCATGTAAGGAGAGGGAATGAGAAAACAATTCTAAATAGGAAAAGACAGAGAAGGTAAAATTAACACAAACTTCATGTAGAGTTTGCTCACTCTTATAAATTCAGCTATAATTCTGTTTTAGGAGAAATTCCTGATGCAACCACACTGTTATAGAGAGTCAAATTTGGGGGTAGGACCAACATTTGGTTTAGTGCTTATTCTATATCTTACCTATCCTACTCCTAGAAAAATAAGTCTTTCCTTCATATATACAAATCTTTGCAATTTGGGGGCATCCAGTCTCCTACTCCCCAAATCCCCGTCTATTCTCAACACCCTAATTCTTTTTTCCATAGTAATATTTGTATTTACAACAACTTCAAAAATTTCTATTCAACTTCTTTTTGTATCAGCTTAACAACTCACTTTTTTAGGTATTATGAACTTCTTTGACGACTTAACACCTTGGAGAAACAAAGAATATAAAATGAAAGAAAACCATCAGTTTTAGTTATCTGAATTATTGCACATAAATATAGTACTTTTAATTACAATTTTAATGTAATTGACCCATATGAACATAGTTTTGGCAGGCTAAATCAGTTTTTTACTTGAATCACAGAAAAAAACTCATTTTCACCTAGGGAGCTATAGTGTGTGAGTCACAGGAGATCTTCAGAGACTCAGTTGGATCAGAATTCAATTCTGCTTTTAAATAGATCTGAAAATTGTGGATTAATGTTTTCTCCAGTGTCCCAAGTAGTCATAAAAGTTTCATGTTGCCATCTAATAAATCCACGGTATTTTTTCAAGACTTTCTTTTTTTATGAATTTTTTGAGTTCTTCAAAGGATTAATTTGCTTTTTCATCAAGGTATAGACCACACAATACCGCAGAATGAATATTCTAATACAGTTCTCTATTCAGTGTTTCCTTACTTTTTGTGTACTGTATATTATGATTTCAAAATATATATGATATATTTGATTTTATTACATAGTGTTCATTTATATTCCACAAATGAATTTGTCTAAGAATCTCTGAATTAATGGGCTCATCTCATGGGAAGAACAGAGTATTTTCTTCCTCAAACCATATCTGAGTCAAAAAAGAAAAAAATAGGAAAGTTTGAAAGGGATACTCTTTACTTTGAAGATATAGAAAAAATAAAAAATAATAATTAACTTATGAATAAGGCTATTTGTTACAGAATTATTCCCATAACAAGTAATTTTTTTTAAAGAAAAACTCCTTTTTATAACAAAACGATTAAAATATCCAACAGCAGGATATTTAACCTTAACCAGTTGGTTAAGTGAGCAGTGGTATAATCACATAACAGAATATTATGCAGCAATAAAAAATAAGAATTTGTTTGTAATCTTAAAGACATAGTGCAAGATAGAAGCTGGCTAATTTTATTATAGTCCCAGAGATCTTTAGTTGCTTTCTGTACCTGTGACACAGCTCTGTTGGTGCACAGGTCTTACGTAACAAAGGGAGAGATGTTTTTACCAGGACTTAGAGTATTGAACCATCAAATTATAATCAACAGGCAAAAATGAAGTTGATTATCATTGCTGGATTGATTCATCCTGAACACAAGAAAAAACTGGGTTACTACTACAAATTGAGGGTAAGAAAGAGTATGCCTGAATTCAGTAGATCCTGAATTTAGATCCTGCATAAAAATCCCATGTCCTGTCATTAAAATCAGTGGAAACTAGAAGGACTTGATAGAGTCAAGAAGTTTTAGTGGCCTACAGTTTGAGAAATAAAGATTTAGTGTGACCTACAACTTGGACTTTAATCCTACAAAAAGCAAACTATGTAACTTAATTGTATGTACTCCCATATCAATTTGAAATTTAAAAAAATATTTGGTATCTACTATGTAAAAAGAAAAAAAATACAAAAAACAATAAAGTTAATAATAATAAAAAAAAAGAATAAAGATTTAGGGTCATCCCACCAGGCAAAGAATAATCACCCATTTAAATGTTTGCCAAAGTTATTCCAAATGACTTTGGAAAATGGTCATTATAAATATCAGCAAAGGCCATATTTCAAGTAACAGAAATGAAATGATATCCATGAAAATTTCTTCTTTATTTTATATGAATACACATATATATGATACACACATGCTTAAGTCACCTTTATCTTCCTCTCTCATGTTCCTGTATCATCTAACAAATGTTCCTAGTAGCAAGCATCATATCTTAGCATTTAAGTTATAGAAAACCAAAGAGAAAGCACAATGCAATAAGAAAAGGAATAAAAATTACCCAAAGATGGATAAAAGGACTTTATATTCTCTTTGGGGAAGAGGATCGTGTGATTTTGGTTATACAAGGTATAGTCACATCATGTTAGGTGGGATCATGATTTTGTCATTGCATTTCTTTGGGAATTAAGTATGATTAAAAGAGGAATATCTATTGGACAGTGAATTGACAAAGGATAAACCGTGGTGGCTTTGTACAGTGTCAGTTTAGTCAGAACTACATTTCTCAGTATTTTCTACCATGCACAGTTCAGGTTCTAGGTTAAGGTTTGTCATCAGCAAAATTTGCATGGAATTTGCATGGAGTGAGCAGCAAGGTGTACACGCAGGTCTGTGTGAGGTCAGGCACCATTGCAACTCATGCAGCTCATGACATGGTAGTAGGTCTGCACAGGGCAGCTTTTCCCACTCCCCGGATCTCCCTCTTCAGCTTCTCTGAATACCAGTTGTGTTGGGGCTAAAATAGCAAAATGTTCTAGTTTTTTTGCAGGTTTCTCACATCATCAAAGTTGAAGCCTTGGAGGTGCTTAGAGACTCTTGACAATTCAGGTGCAAGACAGAAGTGGATGCCAGTTCTCTCCACAGTTACCTTTGGTCCTGTTCTCCTTATTCCTTCCTGACTACTGGTCTTACAACTTCAAGCCCAGCACAAGACCCAGGGGTATCAAGCTTGCACAAATGGCTTAACCAGCTCTCTCAATTGCTGGAGTCGTACCCTAACAATAAATTCTTTCCATCAGTCATAGTGATTCTTCTTCTCTGGTCAAATCCTAATCGATTTAAGAAGACTTTGTTTGCATGTAACTTTTTTTTTTAAAGAAAAAGTGAAAGGTAATCTGAAACATAATGGAAACAGTGGGAAGAAAAGAGTAAAGAGGAGAGAGAACAAAGCTGAAAACTCTGAAAGTATTTTAATTCATAGTTTTGACTTTGGAATCATGTAAATATTATTCATGAATTAAAAACAAAAATTAAATACAACCCCCCCCAAGTATTCCATTAAAATGGAAGAGTATACAAACACTGTACATATATACACACATATATACATCTGTATATATAAACAGATAGTATACTTATGGTATTGTATTTATATATGTTAGTATATACATATATTAATAGTTTGTAAAGTATGTAATATTATATAAAATTGGTAGAATAAACAGATATGGAAGAGTTATTTCAAATAACTAAAGAACATAACACTGACTCAAAATGTAGAAATACATATTCTAAATTCTAAAAAGAACCACTCACGTCTGCTTTCAATGAGTAGGCTTATTTTTAATAAAAATGTGAGCAATTTTATTTTTAAACCATATAATATACATATAAAAATTATTTTTCCTTTGGTGTTTCTTTTTTTGTTGTTGTTGAGACAGAGTCTCATTGTCACCTTGGATAGAGTACAGTGGCATCTTCTTAGGTCACTGAAATCTCAAACTCTTGGGCTAAAGAGATCTTCCTGTCCCAGGTTCCCAAACAACTGGGACTACAGGTATAAGCCACTGTACCCAGAAAATGTTTCTATTTTTGTAGGGATGGCATCTTGCTTTTACTCAGGTTGGTTTTGAACTCTTCACCTCAAGCCATCATTCTGCATTGACCTCCAAGAGTGCTAGGATTATAGGCATAAGCCATCATGCTCAGTTTATATACAAATTATTTTATGTACATACATATTATTGTAAGATAAAGTAAATATAATTATGCTACAATTATATTTTAAAATACAATTTATTGTATTTTAGAATATAATTCTTATTGTATTTTAGAATACAATTTTAATTGTATTCTAATTTTAGAATACAATTGCATTTTAGAATACAAAGCATTTTATTGTATTTTAGAATACAATATCTTTCAAAAGATAAAAATATATATTTTAAAAATCAAGTAAGGTTTTACAAATTAAGTAAAAAAACAATTCCACAGATAAGTATGAATGTATGATTTATTTTTTCTAAAATATGTGTATTTCCTAGCTCTGTACCCTAAAAAGTCCTAACATCAAAAAGCTGCCCTAATGCCCTGAGTGTCATCTTTAAATGCAACATTTCAGTGACAAGACCAAGATTCCTTGTACAAATGGCTGATTCACAATCTGGAGTAGGAAATGTACAAGATGAACTTGAAATATTCTGCTGTACGTGAGAGCAAAAAATCATCAAAGAAGTAAAACTTTGAGCCACTGGCCAAAGATGAGAGAGCTGGAGTATCACTGAGAACAGCACCTGCTGTGGACTGAAGAATGAACTGTGTTAAAATCTATGGATGCCTCAAACACTGTGAAAATAACAGACAACAAAACAGAGCACCATCATAGGCCTCCTTAAGAGTTTACCAGTTTACCACCTCGTTATTTTGAGAATCACAAATGAGAAGAATCAAGCATTTATCCAGCCTTTTGTCAATCAACATTCAGAATCACCAAATTGTTGATGAAGAAAAGAACTTTATGCAAGAGTCAAATCAGGGAAAGGCAAGGGAATGATAAAGCTAGAAAGCCACTGTTTGTAATATCTAATGAAATAGTACATCTGGACAATGACATCAATAGATGCTAAATTCCTTAGTTGGAATTTTGATAGGGAACTTCATAAAAATTAATTTCCTATTGTAATTTCCTATTTGTATTAATGAATCTTTACAGCCTAAAGTCAGACAACCAGATACCAGGTACTTCTTGACAGAATGCAGTGAGATGCTCACTAGGTAGATCTAGCTATTTGTAGAATATTTACTAGTACAATAAGGGAACAACATATTAGACAATGCCAAAGATTTATAACCAGTCAAATTCACTATTTATAAAATTCTACAAGATAAATGGCCCAGTTTTATGAATGTATAAATGAAAGAGAGTAAATGTGAGGGAGAATAAGAGTGATTAGTTATACCACCAAAAGAAATGTAAGGGAAGTACCAGCTACATGCAATATGTGGGTTGACCTTGTTTGGACCATAGTATTAATAAAACAACCATAAAAAGATGTACTAGGTATTAGAGCTGGCATGGTGGCTTATGTGTGTAATCTTAGCACTCTGGGAGGTCAAGGAGAGAAGAGGGCTTAAGCCAGGGAGTTTGAGGTTTTCATGAGCTATGATCGTGGCATTGCATTCTAGCCTGGGCAATGGAGTGTGACTTGGTTTCAAAAAACAACAACAACAACAAAAAAGGAAAACTGCAAGGGGATTTTTTTGTTGTTGTTAATTATATTGAGTATAATTGTTTTATTATTGTTTAAATTATTATTTTTTTTGTGTGTGTGTTAAAAATGTTACCTATTGTTGCTGTTATTTTTTACTTTTTTTTCATTTCTTTATTGTTTATTGTTGGGGATTCATTGAGGGTACAATAAACCAGGTTACACTGATTGCATTTTTTTAGGTAAAGTCCCTCTTAGAATCGTGTCTTGCGTCCAAAAGGTGTGGCACACACCAAAGCCCCACTCCCCTCCCTCCTTCCCTCTCTTTGCTCTTCCTTTCTGATTTCATTTCTTTTTCTTTT
>CAUYPK010128721.1:0-11881 GCA_963574355.1 Loris lydekkerianus
GTAGCACCAGCTACTTGGGAAATGGCGGCAACACATCCGCTTGAGCTCAGGAGCTGGAGGTTTCTGTGGACTGTGATGCCACAGCACACTACCCCGGGTGAAAACTTGAGGCTATGTCAAAAAAAAAAAAAAAAAAAAAAAAAAAAAAAGATAGATGACAGAACTTCTGGAGGCACAGCCCAGGAGTCTGATTTTTAAAATTTCCCCCACGGAGCTGACCCAAATGCAACACAAAAAGTCCAAATGAATTCTGGAATTGGGCCACATTTCTGAATCACCTGGAGAGTCTTTAAAAATCTCAGAGTCCAGTCTGGCCCCCAGATCATCAAATCAGAATATCTACACTAGGACCCAAGCAATGATCTTTTCTAAAGCTCCCTGGGTGGGGTGGCCAAAGTTGAGAACCACTGAACTAAAGGAATTCAGAGGTGATAAAAGCGTAGGCTAGAATGGCTAAGGAATGTTTCTGCTGATGGGATCTGAGCCATGTCTTCAAGAAGGAACAAAAAAGAAGAAAGGAAGTTGAGGGAAGAGAACAGCATAAACAAACATTTGCTTAGGTGAAAAGTTCATACTGAGAAATAAGGCTGGGAGCATGGGGGGCTAGATCTCCAGGGGCCCTCAACACCAAGGAGGAAGTTTAACGTACATAATAAGAGAGTCACAGAAGATTTTAAGCAGGGAGGTGACTGCTTTGAGATTTGGGGGAGGTAAATCTGGGAGTGGATAGATATCAAGTACAGAAAGCATGAAGCCCAGAGACCAAATAAAAGATGATTAAAGATATCCTAAAGTGACAGTACCTGGTAATGGAAAGGGTACAGAGAGAGACATTCTCATGATACACTCACTATGCTGGCACAGCCTTTCTGAAAGGCAGGGCAGCCCCAGCCATGAGGTTGCCTTTGTGAGGATTGGAACAAGATGCTCCTACCTCCAAACAGCCACAGCCCTCCCCATGCCACAGTGCATGTCTTGATAAGCAGCGTTGAAGCTGGATTTTCAGCCCACATCTTGCTCCCCTTGACATTGGCTCCCACGTGCACTAGAGGGCAAGTTCACAGAGCTGTGGGGTTGCACATAATCAGTCTCAGCTATGGATCACTAAACATGAAGCATTTGGGGATTGTTCCTGCACAGAAGCAGGTTCGCCATAGAGCTACATGTATCTCAGAGCTACATGTATCTCAGAAGTGCCCAAGAAGAACTTGCACGCAGGACAGAGCTTGTCAGTGGCAAGTAACATTGATCACCTATCCAGTAGATACTCTCTCTGCCTCGACTCAGAACCCTACTGTTGTCAGAGAGCAATGTGCCCAGCACCAGGGATGACTCGAGATTGCTAGAAGCCTGTCTTGGTAATTGCCATTCCCTTTACCCTTATTCAAGGGTATGTAACCCAGTTCTAGCTAACAATACCAGGAGGTGTTTATGGAAGGATTTGTCTCCCCAAATGAGAGATATATGTGAAACAGAAGGCCTTTTGCTGCCACCAAGAACCACACTCCCCATCCTTGTTTCTGATTTGGAAGACCATGTGTGAAGATATAATGTTGGAGCTGTGGCAGCCACCTTGCAACCGTGAAGAATCTCACAGATTCTTAGAGATTCTGGGCCAAGAGCATCTCAGAAATTCTGACTCAGTCCCCTGACCTTACCGAGCTGCTTAACTAATTCTAACTTCAGATTTCATGTTTGTGAGATTAAGTAAATGTCTTTACAATTTAAGTTACTACTCTTCAGTAACTTAATAATACTTGTACTTTAGTACAACATCTGAACATTTGCCAATTAATCCATTCAACAAGAATTTAACAAGCTCTTACTTGGTACTAGAGATTTAAAAATGGATAAGTTTCCAACCCTTTGAGAGTTTAAATTCTAGAGGGAAAAAAAAAAATAAATAAATTCTAGAGGGGAAGACAGTTAAGCCAATTAGCCCATGAGAAAAAATGCTCTAGCAACAGAGGTATGAACAAAAAACTATAGGATGATAGAAAGCCAATTGTCTTTGTCTAAGAATAAGAAGATATCCAGGTGGAGTTTTGTTTTAGACCTTAGGTCTGAGTGATATACAGGTAAAGATGTTTGGGAGGCTGCATGTAAGAGGTCTGAATTAAACACATAATCTTGGGAGGCAACCTTGCATAACTCGTAGTCGAACTCATGGGAGATGTTAGTATCTCCCCATATATCCATCAGGAATGCTATCAGCTGTGTGTAGCAGAAAGCCTAACACATAGTAGCTTAAAAACAATAATAGCAGGTTCAGTCCAGGACTGATTTATTCATTGGCTTAACTACATCAAAACTCCGGGCAGCATGGCTGTGATTAATTCTGTTGGACTTCTCCCCAAGCTCACAGATGGATGGTGCCGCTTCAGGCACCATATCCTCAAATCTTGTTTAAATGCATAAAGGGCAGTTTCTCCCCACATGTCTTCCATGAAATCCCTCCCACCTAAACTTCACCTCATGCCCCATTGGCCAGAAGTATGTCACATATCCACCTTTAAACAAATCACTGGCATAGAAAAACGATTTACCATGATGGCTTGGACCAATCATGATTCATCTCTTGTCACAGAGAAGGGGTCACCTTCCCTGAACAACAACAACAACAACAACAAAGAGAGAATGGGCCACCAACAGCATCTGTCACTCCACAAGGGAGCAAAGAGAATACAAAAAGGACTGAGGCAGAGAACTGGAAAATTGACAACATTTTCAAGATGAGGGAGGGAGATGAAGAAGAAAAGATCTGGGGCAGCACCTGTGGCTCAGTGAGTAGGGCGACGGCCCCATATACCAAGGGTGGCAGGTTTGAACCCAACCTTGGCCAAACTGCAACAAAAAATAGTTGGGCATTGTGGCGGGCGGCTGTAGTCCCAGCTACTTGGGAGGCTGAGGCAAAAGAATCACCTAAGCCCAGGAGTTGGAGGTTGCTGTGAGCTATAATGCCACAGCACTCTACGGAGGGCAATAAAGTGAGACTCTGTCTCTAAAAATTTAAAAAAAAAAAAAAAAGAAAGAAAGAAAGAAAAAGAAAAGATCTGAAAAGTAGGAAGAAGGACTCCCAGAAGACCAGGAAAGAGTTTCCAGAACGAAGAAGTGGCTGACAGCTTCAAACGTTGAGAGAAGTCAAATAGATGAGGACAGTCCTGATAAACATTAGTTTTGGTGAGTAGGAAGTCATTCTTGATCTTGGTGAGTAGAAAGTCACTCTTGACCTTGGTAAGTGTTGCCAAGAACATAAAAATACATTGAACAGGATAAGTGGGAGGTGAAGAAGTGAAGTGTGCAGGAAAAGGGAGGAAATAAAATATGCAGCCAGAGGGAGAGGACTTGGAGGGAAAAGCTGTATTGAGCACAGAGCCTGCCAGAATCAGAAGATATAGCTGGACCCGACTACAGCTAAGCAGGAAGACTAACCAGCTTTCTGTACTGCATATTCATCAGGGAACCTTCTCACCAGCTTGAGACAGAGCAACGAGACAGAGGAGCCCCTCCCACCCTGCTCCATGATAAATTTTCGTCTCCCTTGGGGTTTGGCATGAAATAAGGACTAATCATGCTCTCTCAGTGGGCAATTATGGTCTCCCACCAGCTGGTACAAAAGGAGGGGTTTGTAACACTTAGTGGTAGCCCTGCCCCCATCACATTTGAGCCTTAATCTTTTGAATTAGCCAAATCAAGGGAAGTTTGGAGATGTATTGTGATTCAAGTGGTGGGATAAATAACCCACTGGCCGGGCTGCACTCCAAGTCTCCCTGCCTTCATGATGTCTAATTGGAGAAAGCTAAAATGTCAAGACTGGCTCCACAGACACCTTACAGGGAAACAGGAGGGTTGGGGCAGCAAGAATGGGCCCAACCTGGGTTCTTCTCATGGAGCCATCCTAGAGCTTCCCCATCTGCTATCCACTCTGGACCCATTAGAGAAAAGGGATATCTCAGACTGGGGTGGAGGAGTCCCTTACTGAGCAGATCCCTGCAAAATGGGAAAAGACCAATATGATGACTCTGCAATCTTAGAGCCTCCTTATGTAGAACCAATCACATATATTTGGAATTCTCCTGGGCTCCCTGCGTCCCACACTGCTTGTGACTTGAGGGCAAGGACCAGATTTGCCTTGTTCACACCAGCCTATGTTTAGTGCCCAAAAAAGGACTGGCACAGGGCAGTACTCAAGGCGTGTTGGCCACGTGAACAAATGAATGAATGAGAGAACACAGAGCTCAGAGAATACACTCTGGCTTCAAACCATTCCTCAAAGAGCATTTCTCTTAGGGATTCACCACATGTTCAAGGGCAGACACTGTCAGAGGGACCATGCCTTCTGGTAGGAAGGTAACTGATGGGGCCCCTTCTCCTGTCCCTGTGGATTATGAAGCACCTTCACAACTGGATCTCACAGATGGTTCACATTTACCTTGATAGGGTGGAAAAGAAGAGGAAGTAAAACAAGTGAAGTCCTTAAGCAGATTCAGAAAGGACCTTCTTGCCTCAGTGAGGGATGCTACTAGGCTGAATTCCCTTCCTACGTGGGGCCAATTAATCTCACAATGACTATTTTTAGAGACAGGGTCTCACTCTTGCTAAGGCTGGTCTCCATCTCCTGAGCTCAGGCAATCCACCCACCTAGGCCTCCCAGAGTGCTAGGATTACAAACAAGAGCCACCGCACCAGGCCCTTGGATAATGTTTCCACAGCCCAAGACCACCTGCCAGATGTTTCCACAGCAAGCCTGGTACCACCCACATCATGCCCAGGGCTCAGGCTAAGTCCAGGGCCCATCTACTATTCAGCAAGGATTTGATGAGCATCTACTGTGTTTCTGGCACCAGAGATAACGGTGAACACAAAACGAAAGCAGTTCCTTTCTCATGACACCTAGTGAGGAAGCAGATACTGAATAAATAAACCCACCAGTATATAAATACACATTTTTTAAGTGTCATGGGGGGAGCTGGAGTGAGAGGTTGGGAACTTACATTAAATTGGGCACTCAGAAAAAGCCTCTCTAAGGAAGTGACATTTAAGAAGAGTTGAAGGATGAAAAGAAGCCAGCAAGGAGCGGTAGTGGGACCCATTCCAACGGAGAAGAAAGAGTGCAAAGGCGCAGAGCAGGAATGCGTTGGGGGCGTTCAGAATCAGAAATGAGTCCTGTTTGGCTGGATGACTGTGATTCAAAGGGAGAGAGGTTCTAAATGAAGCTGACAAGGTAGGCAGGAGCAGGAAGACACGGACAGGCCAGAGTGAGGAGGTCAAAGTTCATATTCAAATTCATGGGAAGCAAATGGAGAGGTTTAAGCCTAAGAATATCAGGATTTATATGCAGTAGAACCTCTGTTAAGTTGACCACCCAACGGACTGTGACAAATTGGTCACCATACAGAGGTGGTCAACATAAGGAACCGGGCCTATTGTACTGATATGTACAGGTGATGCATGTCCAGTCTGTGAAAATTAGGTCAATTTAAGGAGGTGGCCATTGTAGGGAGGTGGTCAGCTATGGAAGTTCTACTGCTTTTAATCACTTTAGCTGCTGTGTGGAGAAGTAAATTACAGGGTGGTAAGAGTGAAAGCTGTAAGAAGTGACTGGCAGCTCAGATCAGGGAGAGAAGTGGATGCTGCAGAAAGAAAGTTGAGACAAGATACTAACAGGATCTGGTGTTGAATTAGAAGTCCCTGGTTTGGGTACCTAAACAGATAAAACTGCCATTCAGAGTTGTAGAACCTGAGCTTCCTCCTTTCCTGGGATTGGCAGGGTATGAAGAACACTGAACTCCCTTCAGGCTTGGAGAGCATAATGTCCTTAGTAGCTAATCACTACTAGGGATGCCTCAGTGTTTAGCTTTAACCTTGACATATGACCAAATTTGTTATTCCACCTCAGCTTCATCTTTTGTCTTGGGAAGATTAATTGCAAAATGTCTATTTCAATGTTTGGAACTTGTATGTAATGGGCGATTGTGTCCCCATCCACCATATTTGGCCACCACATTTTGCCAGCATACCATCAGTAATCTAAACAGGGATTGTCAGCTCGGTGCTGACAGTTGTTATGGCGCCAGCCATATGCACTAAGGCTGGCGGGTCCAAACCCAGCCTGGGCCACCTAAGCAACAATGACAACTGCAACAAAAAAATAGCCGGGCATTGTGGCTGGCACATATAGTCCTAGCTACTTGGTAGACTGAGGCAAGAGAATCACTTAAGCCTAAGAGTTTGAAGTGCTGTGAGCTGTGACACGACAGCACTCTACCTAGGGCAACATAGTAAGAATCTGTCTCAAAAATAAATAAAAATAAAAATAAATAAACAAGGAGTGTCATTTCAACTTATTGATATAGGTGGATAATCCATTTCAAGGTAAGTAAGCAGTTCCAATGTAACTTAGAGAGAAAACCTTCTTACGTGTTCTGTGTTGGAACAACTGTCTCAAGATTAAAATGCTGTAATAATTTTGAATATGAAAACTAGCAGTTCTACGTACAAAAACAACTTGAAACTTTTAAATGTTGATATAAAGAAATAAATGGACAATTTTGAGAATATCAGGAGAGTTTATTGGCTAGATTTGTGTGTCTCAAACTTAGCTACTCTCAGAATCCTTTGGAGAGCTGATTAAAATACAGATTCTAGGCAAATGAAACTTTACCCTGGAAGTGAGAACAATGTAACCTAAATATTGTACCCTCATATTCCTTTGAATAAAGTTAAAAGAAATACAGATCTAGGGACCCATCCTTCAAACGTTGTCATTTAGTAAGTCTCTGGACTGAATCAAGACTTTGCCTTTCTTTCTTTTTTTTTTTTTTTTGAGACAGAGTCTTATTATGTCATCCTCAGTAGAGTGCCATGGTGCCACAGCTCATAGCAACCTCAAACTCCTGGGCTCAAGCAATTCTCTTGCCTCAGCCTCCCAAGTAGCCGAGACTACAGGCCACCCACCACAATGCCCAGCTATTATTCTGTTGCAGTTGTCATTGTTGTTTAGCTGGCCTGGGCTAGGCTCAAACCTGCCCTCCTCAGTGTTTGTGGCTGGTGCCACAACCACTGTGCTACAGGTGCCAAGTCAAGACTTTGCCTTTCTAACAAGCTCTGCAGTGATGGTAAAGCTGCTAGTTGGAGGACCCACATTGAATGACACTGAGCTAGAAAATTTAAGAAAAATATTACAGCCTTTTTGGGCCAGGAAACACTTATGAAAACTTAAATGATAATACATGTATAGCCAAAATAATAGTTACTATGTTATAATTCTAGTCTTTGTAGAATTGTTTTGTGAGCTAGCATTTAGACAAAATAATCACTTCTTTTTAAGAGACAGGGTTACCCAGGCTGAAGTACAGTGGTAAGATCACAGCTCACTGCATCCTCGAATTCCTAGGCTCAAGCAATCCTCCTTCCTTGGCCTCCCAAAGTGCTGGGAATACAGGTATGAGCCACTTTACCTGGCCCCAAAATAACCTTTGAGAGCTGTAATCTTTAGTTATTTAATGCCATTTAGTCTATGAGTCTTTCAAGAGAAGACTCTGAGAATTTTCGTATCTTTCATATCAGAAATGTCAATTCTGTCACCTCAAAATTTCAGGAAGAGGCTGGACGAGGGGGCTCATGCCTGTAATCCTAGCACTCTGGGAGGCCAAGGCAGGTGGATTGCTTGAGCTCATAAGCTAGAGAACAACCTGAGCAAAAAGACCCCGTCTCTACTAAAAATAGATAAAACTGAGGCAAGAAGATCACTTCAGCCCAAGAATTGGAGGTTGCTGTGAGCTATGATGACAGCACTCTACCCAGTGCAACAGCTTGAGACTCTGTCTCAAAAAAAATTTTTTTTTAGGAAGAGAAAATATACATATGATATATCTCATGGAATCCAATCGTAATAAAATAAAGGTGGGCTCCGCACCTGTGGCTCAAGTGGCTAAGGCACCAGCCACATACACCTGAGCTGGTGGGTTTGAATCCAGCCCCGGCCCGCCAAACAACAATGACAGCTGCAACCAAAAAATAGCTGCGGGTTGTGGCGGGTGCCTGTAGTCCCAGCTCCTTGGGAGGCACTCCACGGAGGGCGGTAAAGTGAGACTCTGTCTCTACAAAAAAATAGATATATATATTTTGCCCTTCCATCAATTCCAGGTGAAAATGAGTTAGTTACTTTTTTGTGTATATGCTTGTTTTTGTTTTTTTTTTAAAGAGACTGGGTCTTAACTCTGTGCCCCAGGCTAGAGTACAATGGCCTGACAATAGCTCACTGCAACATCAGCCCCCTAGGCTCAGGCAACCCTTCTGCCTCAGCCTCCCAAGCAGCTGGGACTATAGGCACCCACCAGCATATCCACTTAATTTTTTAAAAATTTTTTGTAGAGTTAGTATTTCACTATGTTGTCCAAGCTGGTCCAAACTTCTGTCCTCAAGCTATCCTCCCATGTTGGCCTCCCAAACTGCTCATATTACAGGCATGAGCTACAGAGCCCAGTCTGAGCTGCTATTTAATGTCACAAATCTGTCATGTAGTGACCACAGGAGCAATTCAGCTACTGAATATGCTGAGAAATTATTTCTACACTATGATAAACCTTAGAAATTTGGCTACTAAATTTTTATTTATTTTTCCTTTTTCTTTTAGTTTTCCAAAAAAAAAAGTTCTTTTTGAGACCGAGTCTCACTTTGTCACCCTGAGTAGAGTTCTGTGATGTCATAGCTCACAGCAACCTCAAACTCTTGGGCTCAAGCGATTCTCTTGCCTGAGCCTCCCAAGTATCTGAGATTACAGGCACCCACTACAATGTCTGGCTATTGTTTAGAGACGGGGATTTCGTTCTTGCTCAGGCTGGTCTTGAACTTGTGAGCTCAGGCAATCCACCTGCCTCAGCCTTCCAGAGTGCTAGGATTACAGGTGTCAGCCACCGCGCCCGGCCTGATATTAGTCTTTGTTGTCCCCAGTTTACAAAGGAGTAAACTAAGAGTCACAGTGATTAGTCCAAGTTCCCAGCTAAGGTAAGTGGTAGGGTCAGAATTCACACTGAGGTCCAGCTGGCACCTTAACCTACATCCTCAGCCTCTCAGCAGCATCTGTGCCATGCTTTCCTCAAGTAGTCACTTCCCAGCTGCACCCATGGTTGCAGCCCAGGCCGTGACAGCAGTGGACGAAGCCTTCCTATGGACCAGCAATGGCTTCCTATCATCTGAAGGGAAAGTGAAAGGAAATGTACATTGTTGCTGAACCTGATCTGAAGTGAGAATTCTGTTTAATAATTATAAGGCAGCCAGAGCTAAGTATGGGGGAGAGTTTCTGAATTCAAGTGAAGAGGCCTCCATTGAGTCCTGGCACCTGTGTGCGACCCTCAGGCTGGGAGTCATTGTGTGGATGATTAAAAGTAGCATCCTATGTCAGGGGGTTGTGGTGAGGATCACAGTGAGAAAAAGTGACATTCTTAAGTTCTTTGGATACTCACATCAGGGCAGAAAGTAGGTGGGGGAGTACGGCATTTTTATTTCTTCCTACACAGGGGTTATTTTGACCGTCCTGAGAATAAAAAGAAACAGCTGAAGCCACCAGGCATGGTGGTGTGTGTCTATAATCCCAGCCAGTTGGAAGGCTGAGACAAGAGGATCACTTGAGCCCAGGAGTTTGAGACCAGCCTGAGCAATGGGCAACATAACCACATGGAGACCCTATCTTCAAAACGGAAACAAAAACAAAAAAAGTCAGGTAAGAGGGAAAATATTCAAGGGCATTTGACCCAAATGGATTGGGTAGGAGGGGATATGGGGAAGAGAGGACAGAAATAACCGCTCTCAGCTCTGCATCTGTGATTCAAGCGGCTAAGGCACCAACCACATACACCTGAGCTGGCAGGTTCAAATCCAGCCCGGGCCCGCCAAACAACAATGATGGCTGCAACCTAAAAGTAGCCGGGCATTGTGGCGGGTGCCTGTAGTCCCAGCTATTTGGGAGGTGGAGGCAGAAGAATAGCTTGAGCCCAGGAGTTGGAGGTTGCTGTGAGCTGTGACGCCATAGCACTCTACCCAGGGTGACAGCTTGAGGCTCTGTCTCAAAAAAAAAAAAAAAAAAGAAAGAAAGAAAGAACCGCTCTCTCTGAATTAAAAGAAAAGTTTTGGGTGGTGCCTGTGGCTCAGTGAGTAGGGCGCTGGCCCCATATACCGAGGGTGGCTGGTTCAAACCCAGCCCCGGCCGAACTGCAACCAAAAAAAAAAATAGCCGGGCGTTGTGGCGGGCTCCTGTAGTCCTAGCTGCTCAGGAGGCTGAGGCAGGAGAATCGCGGAAGCCCAAGAGCTGGAGGTTGTTGTGAGTCCTGTGACGCCAGGGCACTCCACCGAGGGCGGTAAAGTGAGACTCTGTCTCTACAAAAAAAAAAAAAAAAGAAAGAAAAGAAAAGTTTTGCTTTGCAATGTTGGCTGAGTTCCACCATGTAAATTCTCCCACCTTTGGCAGATTTTAAGTTACCAATATGATGTCAACTGGCTCACAAAGTTCTTGAAAATTTAACAATGAGCTCTTGGCTCCAGCACACCCCCATGTCTGCTTCTGGTAGGTGTAAGGTTTAAATGAAAACGTGCATCTCTGTGCCTAACCTGGGGGGCTGGGAAAGGCTATTGAGGAGTGACAGATTGCAGCAGCTCTGTCTGGTTGGATGTCTTCCTTTCCCAGATAGCTATGAGGTAAACCCAGCTCAGTCCCTGGGAAACTTCATTATCTCTCCTAAATTACTATTATCCACCTTGTAGCCTGAGGCTATCATTCCCCAGGGCCACATGTTATGAATAGAGACCCTGCTCTATCACCTTTCAGCCCTCAGGCCAAGCTTGTTGGTCCCCTTCCATTAGTCAATGGAGAAACCTGCTTTACACCACTAAACCTTGATCCTTCCCTGGGAAAACTCCCTCAGGGAAGGAGAGCTTGGTCAAACCAGCTGTGGGAAGAGCAGAAAGAAAGAGGAGAAAAGTCCTTGAGTCCCTGTCTCAGCCTGTGAGCTGGGTGTCATGCTGTGCTAACCTCACTTAGTTCTCACAGCATCCCCATTTTCAGGTCAAACTGAGAGGTGAGAGTTCTAAGTAGGAAATATGGAATTGACCCCAAGGCCCTTCTTTCTCTACACTCACATCTAGAGGGCTACTGGGGGGCAGGGGTGGAGAGAGGGAAAAATGATACACCGAGGTTGGCGGGTTCAAACCCAGCCCACCTCAGCTAAACAACAATGACAATTGCAACAAAAAATAGCCAGGCGTTGTTGCAGGCACCTGTAGGCCCAGCTACTTGGGAGGCTGAGGCAAGAGAATCCCTTAAGCCCAAGAGTTTGAGGTTGCTGTGAGCTGTGACACCACTGCACTCTACCAAGGGCGACACAGTGAGACTCTGTCTCAAAAAAAAAAAGGGTATCTGAAATTAAGAAATCAATGGATGAGTTTAACAGATTGGCTGCAGCAGAAGACAGGATGAATGCACTGGAATATAGGTCAATATCTCTTTTAGAAAGGAACAACGTAATTAGAGACCAATATTTCTAAATACCTTCCCACCTCATTCCCTACCCTACACACACTGTCCCTGCCCTACAATTTAGGTGATTATTTTTTAGGAGTAATTGCACTAGTTATTGTTGCTGTTATTTTTATTTTGAAATAAACTTCAGATTTACAAAAGAGTTATAAAGATAGTAGAATGAGTTCCTATAAAATTTTACCCAGTTTCTCCCAGGAAATTTTTTTTTTTTTTTTTTTTTTTTTGTAGAGACAGAGTCTCACTTTATCACCCTCAGTAGAGTACTGTGGCATTACAGCTCACAGCAACCTCCAGCTCTTGGGCTTAGGCAATTCTCTTATCTCAGCCTCCTGAGTAGCTGGGACT
>CAUYPK010128727.1:0-45336 GCA_963574355.1 Loris lydekkerianus
GGCTGAAACACTTTATCTGGAATTCTTGACTTGGTAAATTTGTGACGAATCCAATCTGTACAAACAAGAGACTCCACGCCTTTTGTCACAGTCTGTAGTCTGCCTAATGGCCTCTGAACTACTGTACACAAAATCCCTGCCATAAGTGTGCTGATTATTCTCTTTAGAGGCAGCGCCCGCCAAACGCTCAATCTCTTGTTTGACATTCTTAACAAATTCCGCCTCCACATCTCATATGCCACAATGCAATTAACATAGACAGGACTCAATTTATTATTTTCCCAACTGAATTTATCTCTCCTTCTATGTTTTCTGTAATGGTAGCACTGCTTACTCATCTCTTAGGCCGCAAACCTGCCCATGTCTAACCCAACAGGTCAACTGATCTTGTGAATGTTATCTGGATTCCATTTCCTTGGCTTCCTGTCTAATGTTACTGTCTTAGTAGAGACACCTCAGACTGTCATCTTTTATTCCTAGATAATTAAAATGATATTTCTCAATTCCCTTTCCATTCCACACTTGCTCTGGGAGGATTTTTCGAAAATGCAGATGGCCCTTGTAATTCCTTGTGCTTCATTAGGTCTCAGCACTTACTGCATAAAGTCCTAATCCCATGGAAGGACACAGACTGCCCTTGTCGATTCTGGTTCATGCCTACTTTTCTAGCCACATCTCCTGCTTCTTGTCTATTTATGACTGTGCTCCAATCTCATTAAGGAGCTTTCCCTAGATAGGTGATGCTTTTCCCCATTTTTGTCTCTCTGGACAGCCACCCTTTCCCTCTTTTCTTCCTGGTAAACTACTCCTCCAAATCTTTCTTCAAGGATGAACCCAAGCGTCACATCTTCCAAAAAGCCCTCCTTGAACTCCTCATGACACTTTATACACAATTTTCTAAAAGGCACTCCTCACACTGGGTTATAATCATGTGTACTTGTTTTGTTTCCTGAGCTGAAAACGAATAAATTGTGAACATGTATCCCAAATCTCATTCACCTTTTGCATCTCCAATACAAAGTCCAGGATCCCCATCAGGAAAACATTTAGCAAATTCAATGTATCAAGTGAGAAATGTCTCATATTCTACCTCTGGTGTCAAATGAGACTCCGTCAAGAAAAAGAGCTTTGTAAGCTATAAACAACTTAGGATGATCAGCATTTTCAAGTAGGATTCTACCTGGAATAATGATCTCCAAAGCGAGAACTAAACATGTAGAATATCAAAGAATACTGAAGTCTAGAAATGCTGGGCTTTACAAGAATGAGTTTACTTAAATATAGCTGTCTTAATGTCTTCTATTGCTAACTTTGTATGCTTAATGTTGGTTACTAATAATTAAAACTAAGACAACTTAGGTTTTCTCATGATTATTGTTTTTGTTGTTGTTGTTGAGTGTCTAGGCAAGTGGCAAAAAGCGCTACAAAAATAGGGATGGTATAGAGGAAAATCATGCTAAATATGCATGTACTTGAAAATTTGTTTTTAATAAATAAAAGATAAGAAAGTGAATGTGGTTATTCACATACAGGTGGAAGGTTTTATTCAGTCCCTATTTAACTATTTTTTTCTGAATGTGCAATGTGTGTTAAAAGCTTTAGAATGGAGATACTATTGCTGTTATAGAACACTTCCAAGAAACAAGTCCTGTTGAAAACAAGAGGCAAGGGACTGAGCTTGCCAAGCAGATGTTCTATGTTTGCTAAATTTCCAATAATAAATTTCACTTTTTGAGCTGAGAAAGAAAATAACATTGTTCTCTGTGGGTAACTTTTTGCAAATGATGCAAATGAACAAACCATCTCTAATTTTAGGGATACTCTAATGTCGTGAATGAAAAGTATACAACTGCATTTTAAAATACTCATTACCCTCTCTACTTATCACTCTCTAGTCCACTAAGACTGTTCTTTCCTTAAGGTTTAACTGAATTTGAAAGGATTCTTCTTGGAAAAATTGGAACAGTATACATTTAACAGTATATATATATATACAAGAGATGGTGGTTCCACAGGTTACCTTAGTTAGCCTTCTAACATAGCTGTTTCTAAACAGTAACTTATGAAATATTCTTCTTACAAGAATTCTTCTTTGTATTTTATGCTGTGTTGCTTTCTAATATCAAGAATTCCATGACCCCAAAGGAGGCCTTTTTGTCTGATACAATAAAGGCACTTCAAACAGTGGTGTTTTTATATAAAACTATTGATTTTTTCCCCCTATTTTTTCTTGCAAAGAGATTGAGTAATTAAAAATCAAGGGCAAACAGAAAATTTGTAACATCAGAGTTTTGCTTCCTGATATTTTTTCCATTTATCATACCACCTTTATTTTTCATATTCTTTATCAAGCCAAATAGTCCAATTTAGCTTTGATATTCCTGTCCATGTCGTATGACTGTGACATAGGTTTCCAAGCTTAGTGTCAAAGGCATGTGCTTTGAATGGTTTTTCAGTAATGGCAATGAATAACACCAAGTTATGCATATTCTCTCGTGAGTTATTCTTGACTTATGAAAAATAGCATCATATATATGAAAGTACAGGCAGGGTTGCAATCAGAATGTGGACTGACTCTAAACAAAAGCCATTTAATAGACTACAAGACAATTTTATTCCACAGTTGTGGTCCCATCAGCTAAGTGCTCTACTGAGAGAAATTCATTCCAAACTAAGTTATCTTAAGCTTTGGAACCTGATTTACTCAGCTACAGAATGGAATGTGAGCCCTTTGAGTGTTTTTCTTGTTGATCCCTACACACATAGTAGAGATAATTCAATTAAATAATAATGGTGAGTACAAGCACAGACACACAACTAGAAAGCATCTTAGTAACCCAAGTCTTCACGAATCTCTTGCCAACATTCCTTGAGGGAATGTTCCACCTTTGTACATCTTTACTGACAATCATTCTTTCGGGTCCTAGAGAGTTTTCCTTATTAGAAAGTCATTTTTTATCCCAAATAAAAACTTACGTCTACATAACATTCCTCTTAGTGCAAGATTCTTCAAACAAAGACTTAATTGACTTTAATAAAGCAAAACATGAGGGTGTTGGTGGATGCCTATTTTAATGGGGGACGACTTCTGTCCAGACAGTGTCGCAAAAGTCATCCACTAAGTTGCCAAACATGGGAAAATGGGAAATCGTAGCTAACTGTACCTTTATTTACAAAATATTCCTTACACAATTTTACGGAGTACTTACAAAACATTCTTCGTGTGTTGGCCACCTCTTCATAAAATTTTGTAAGGAATATTTTGTATAAAAAGATATATTTTTAGTTAGCTACAGTTTCCCATTTTTCCTATGTATGGTGACTTTTGGAAGAACCTCTATTTTTGTTTTTTTTTTCTGAATTCTTTGGTGTCCCACAATTCATGCAATAGAATAGAGTAAGTCAAAAGGTTCCTAATAACATTGGTTCCTAATAACATTGATCTTCCTCAGCTGGGAGGTGGACCCAGCTGTAGAAGTTAAGGTGTAGAGTATATAGTCATAGTAATTAAGCAGGCTGGACATAGAATCCAAGGAAACTTAACAACAAAGGATAAAAAGAAGTCCAGGCAGGAAGTCAGGAACAGGGATGCTGTGATGTAATTCCTGGCATCCCAGACATATGTTTCATCTAAAGATGTGTACACACAGACTGATTGTATTATTTTTGACCGTAAGGGAAAATGTTACCTTCCCATCTTAAAAATGTGAATGTTGTGAATGTTACTTTCTTTGCATTACTATTATTATTATTGCTTAATACTTTGTTGCAGCAATCATCTGACTTCTTTTCTGAAAGTATTTGTCTTCATTTGTTCTTTGCAAGGTTTTTGTTTCTGGTCCCTATCTTAAACATTGTTATTGTTGTTAAAGTTTAAGCCTTTTTAATTTTGTGAAGGCAAAAAGTGGAAGCCTAATGAACACATGTATATGTGAAAATAATAAAAAAAAAAGAAACCTCAGGTTATTCTTATAAATACAGATCTCCCAAGGGCATGATTGGTATCCTTTGAGATAATAAGCCCACCCAACAATTTTCCCCAGTAATTTGGGCTCTATCCATTAGTTACCCTTGATTTCAGTCTCATGGAAATTGGACACTGACAAGGTAGGAATCCAGTGAGACAAATTACCATCACTAGTAAAGGAAGCTTCTTTATAACCCTAGGGACCAGTGTACCCTTGCCAAAGATGCTGTTGCCATAAAAAGATTTTCCAATTGGTGAAAAATGTCTTATTACACAAGTAACTGAACACAGTGTGAAAGTGACTAGCGCTTTGTTTTGCAAAGAGGTTAGGAGGGCGGAGTACTGCAGAGGTCGGGGAGTGAACAAACTTGAGTTCTTGTTCCGCCTCTGATGTCACCTCAGTCACACAGAATTTTAGAAGTCACAAGATGGCAGGAACTTCAAGAGACTATGGTTTAACACTTTGGCCAATTTAGCGCTTTCTTCCAAAGTATAACATTTCTTTAACTAAGGAGCCAGCCACTACCTATAACATCACTAGCAGTAACTAGTTTAGAAACAGTGCAAATAATTTTCCCTCAAGGAGCAGTAACAGAGGAAATCACATCTCTGAGCAGACTAGACGCTTTCTTCTCTTCACACGTGTGTGTGTGTGTGTGTGTGTGTGTGTGTGTGTGTGTGTTCATAATTAGACTTTAAAAGATCCACAAAGAATGCAAGTAATAAAACTTAACAGTGGCCCACCTGTCTGAGATGAATGCTAAGGTTAGGATGGAGAAAGGACGTTATGCTGTTTATACAGTTTTAGATTTACATAGATTTTTGTGTTCTCTTGACCACTGTCTTGACTATTTGGAAACATACAGAACGCCTTAATACAAGACAAAAAAAAAAAAAATAATAACGGAAGCTGAATGAAGCTTGGGAGTGATGGAGTGGTTACCTTTATGGTGGCAGCTGTCATATATCATGAGAAAAGAGGGTTGGTGGGGACTTAGGGCGGGCGATGCGAATAGGGATATACACCAAACTAGAATTCTCTGAGATTACTGGCAATTTCCGGGTACTGTAAGCTGGAAGACTGGCCCTATGCAAAGATTTACTTGGTAAATGAAAATTTATCATACCTTACAACTCTAATCAAAAGCTAAGTAGTGAGAATATGGAAATATAAAAACTAATTTTTATATTCATTAGTGACTAATGCCCCCTACTGGGTGGTGCTTTGCCAAAGCATCACTCACTTCTGGACCTATACGGAATTTGGAGATGGAAACATTCTTACAATTTCTTCAAAATGTAAAGATTCTTCTCAGTTAGTTAATACTGCCCTGAAAAATATCCATTACATAAATGCTTTTAAGAGACACAATTGAGATTCATGGGCATGTGGAGAAATAAACTGGTTGTCAACAATTACAACGTCTGTATTTAAAGATTGGTCTAGTAATACCTTTTCATAGATAATCATGAAAACAATTCAACACATTCCATCTCATTTTCTTTTGAATAGAAGGCCACAGTGAAAAGGGCATAATTGAGTGATGTGAAAATGAAAAAGGTAAATGTATTAATTTTATTGTAATCAATTTAATGTCAATCAATTTAAGGACCACAAACTATTATTTTAGAAGTGAATTTTTAACTTTTAATATATTAATTATATATATCTATAATTTATATATATTTATATTTACATAATATATAAATTATATATATTTAATATATATATTTTATATATTATATATTATATAATATATGTTATATTATATAATAATATTTAAATAATATATAATATATATTATTTATATATATAATTTATATATATATATAATTAACTTTTAATATATTAATTTTTAATATATTAGAGGTAGATTGTTTTAAAGGTGAAAATACAAGCAGGAAATAAAGCCAGCGACAAGTACATAAAATCTTACCTGAAGTCCCTTTTTGTTCTCTTCTCTTCTCCACTCCCCCTGAAATGAGAAATGACAGGTAAGCCACAGCGTCGGGCCATGAGAATATGATGTAAACACGATGAAAGGCCAGTTAACAATAATTTCCAAACACAATCACTACTCCAGCCACGTCTATGCTTCTGGAGATGACTGGGCACGGTCAAAAATGCTCTAAAACCCATCTGGGCAAGTAAAAAAATAAACAAATATGCATTCAATATGATGTAGTGTTTAAAACATCTTGTTAGTTAAGAGTCATTTGTTGCCTCTTGCATATTTTGCCTACAAAGTGCAAATCCCTACAGTCTGTCTTATGGGGAAAACAGCTAAACATTAAGACCAGGACGTCTTACAACCTCCTTGAGAAGGGAAGAACGGACAGTATAACCTGAAATGAGACAGCCCTCAAAAGGGGCAGGGTGTCTAAAGATATGAGAGGATGAAGCAGTTATTTTAAGAAAGGACGGGTGCTCGTGAGGTTATGGAGAAAGTGGTATTTGATTTGGACCTTGAGATATTAATGGGATTTGAGAAATTTGAAATAGGGAAAGGACTGGCCACAGGCAAAGGAAATGGTATGGGCTGGGTGGACAGGGCATTTGAGCAAGAGTCACGTTTAGAGTTTGCTTGATGAACTTGACCACCAATGGCAGTGTGTAGGAAGAGGAGCATCCTAGAGGTTAGGCATGAGGTAAAGAAAGGATGGACCAGGTGGTGGACATGAGGATGGAGTGGAGGGGAGCAGTGGATGCCAGAGACTTGGGGAGGGGGAAATCCCAGGGCTCAGGGGTTTACAAGGTAGGAGTTACAAGGCAGGAGGAGAGGTCGATTTGGATGGTACCTGGGTGACTTTGTGAGTGTGATGCAATTTGGGGACATGGGAAAAGGTTACAGGGCCAGGAATGCTGAGTTCAGTATTAGACTTAGGGAATTTGAAATGTGCTTAGAACCTGGAGCCTGCAACAGGTCACAGTTGAAATTACAGATGCAAGAAATTACTGAAGCTGAGAGTGTGGATGGGGCATACAGGTAGATAGCACAAGGGGGTGGGCTGAGAATAATAACCAAGAAAACAAAACTGTAGCTGTTGTTTGTGATGTAGGCCCATGAAAAGGTGGAAGAAACTGAAACCCAGGGAGCTCAACAGAGCACAGAACTGTGTACTGCAGATAAAGTCTGAGAAGTATGGATGTTTCCCATTGCATATGTTGCCGTGCTGAGTTCACAAGGTTGTTGCTACAATGTGAGAGCACAGTTTCAGTGGAGACCAGTCAGGGAATACAGGAGAGGCTCTGAAGGCCTGGAGAGCAAGTGGGTGACCAGGATGATGAGCTGAAGACACAGCTTCTCGTTCATCAAATCTGGCAGCCTCCAGATGAGTGAGATGGGGCAACACTTAAGGACAGGCAGCCGTCCTTTACAGCCCTCCTCTTCCCATCTAGCAACATTTCTCAGCTGCAGGAGTTTACTGAGCAGTGAGGCAGCACATAGATGCTACGTGTCAACTTTACCCAAGGTTTTCTATCACCCCTTCCTGTCTTTTAACATCTAAAATATAAGGTGGAAAAGGTACCATCTTTCCCAAGAAATTGCCAAACATGTAAAATTCATTTAACTGGCTCCTTGATTAATGGCACATTCTATATGCATTTGGGTGATTTCCAGAGGATTTGTTTGACACGTTTTAGTTCAATGATTCAAGCAGATAAATGACATGAATAGTCCATTTAAAGGGCTCATTCATTACCAAATATGGTGGAGTACCTTCTCATTTAAGTTTTCTATTAGGCAAGCCACTGTTTACTATTTGAATATATATCCATAAATAGAAGAGGCTCAAATGTTTTCATGGATTTTTAAAAAATGGTATTCAAGGCTTGAGTTATAAAACGTTTAAAGAAAAATTTCTCTTTGGAGAGTCTTTAGCTCATTTTAGAATGAGTCATAAAATCTGAAAGTTGAAAAGTATTTGACATAAATAACACGATGTAGTAAAAACAGTGTTCCCTATGATCCTCGTGGTCCCTTCTCCTGCTGTTCCTGTCTCTGCAAAGTCTCCTCTCCCCCAAATTAGATCAATTTGTGCAGCCAGTAGAATTTTGCAGAAATGATGGAGTGTGACTCCTGAGGGTGGGCCTTAAAAAAGTTTGGTTTCCATCTTGATTTCCTTTGGAGCACTCCCTCTGGGGAAATCAGATAATACATCCTGAGCACGCTTAAGCAGCTCTTTATGAAAAGATCACATAGCACAGAAATGAGGCTCCTTTCAATAGCTGATGAAGAAGAACAAAGTCTCCTGCCAAGAGCCAGTATCAACTTCCAGGAATAAGAGCAAGTCATTCACCAGCCCCAATCATGCCTTCAGATGACTGTGGCTCTGGCCATCATCTTGACTATAATTCATAGAAGACCCAGAACCATTCAGCCAGCTACTTCAGAGTCCCCCACAGAAACCATGTGAGATGATAAAAGCCTATTGTTTGAAGCTGCTAAATTCTGGGAAAATTGTTGTACATATCATAAAAGTTGGTGGTAATTTATTACTTACTCAGTATAATACACCTACAGTAATAGCAATTGCAGGAAAATCCATGTCTCCCTGAGCTTATCATCTGTAAAGTGAGAATTAGAACCTACTTCTCTGGAGTGCTATGAGGATTAAAAAATTTTATGTGGCAAGACAATAAGAAATAGATTTAATTCCCATGAAATATTGGGGCCCAGTGTTTCAGAAAGGATGCTGGAAGGCATGGGTACTAATGTTTTTCCACTAAGATCTCAAAAAACTCTCAGCCCCTGTGTTACAGGAAAAGACTCTGTGAACTGTTGAGGGCCACATAAATATTATCTGTAAGTTTTGTCATAAATTACTTCCGCTATAGGAATCCACTTGGATTTCTATTCTTCATTATACTATACACTAAACTTCAAATTAGAAAAACTAAAATTAGATAAATCAAACAATATTGTGTTGATGAAGAGGCATAGAGATTGCACTGCTTAAATGGAGATGACCCTGAGATTTCTTTTTTATTCTCTTTATCTGGCTCTGTATGAAGAATCTTATCTCTCATTCTCTCAAAGGTTTGCATTCAGAAAAAGAGATAATTCTGAGACTACATCTCTGGCTCCAAAATCTACCGAGGTTTTAAGCCTACTGAAAATTTCTACCTGCAATGTCTCCTGCATTTCAACACATGTCCTTAGCCTACATCATTAGACTTCCCTATGAAATTGTTCATCCTTGGTGTTGTCTGCTCAGTCACCAAAATAAACGTCTGAAACCTCAGAAGCACTGGCTGCTCCCCTGCACACAGTCTCTGCGTCTCATCCATCCCTCAGCCTTTCACCTTGTCCCTCTAGATGGCCTTTCAGATCTCACAGCTACCACCCTGGGATTATTTATTTTCTATAAACTCCTAACTGGTTTCATTGGTTTTTCTGTCCTTGTAATCCAATCTCTCTTAAATATTAAAATCTGCATTCCTTGATACAACTCTGGATGATTTGGCCACAACCTACCTCCTGCTGCCACACCTGCAGCACCACAGAGAATCCTTACCCAGTGCTCCTGGAAGGACACTTCCCACCCCAACTCCCCATGTATATGGATTCTGTTTCCTAGAACATCCTGCCACGCGTTTCTTGCATGTCAAAACCCTGTTCATCCTTTAGAGCTCAGCTGGATGCCGGTCCTTCTGTGAAGCCTTTTCATTTGGGCCAGCTCCCCAAATTCCCCATGTCCTGCAGAATTAAACACCTGTCTTCTGTGCTCCTGAAGCCGTTAGTTTAGGCCTTTGCCTTGGCATTAACTCATGCTTGGCTCATATTTCACTGTGGGCCTGTTTTCCCAACTGGATTGTGGCCTCCTTAACTGCTGAGCCCTTTCAGTCTCCTGATGCCTAGTACTTTGCCTTGAACACAAATGCTCCAACTCATCCTAAAACACCAGAGAACACGAAGTAAATTTTAGTACTGCTATAATTTAGTGAAAACACAACCAACAGCAGAGCTTTTAGCAGGTATGTAGATTACAAATGACAACCTAGAAAACTATTGTGTTGGCAAAGTGGGTGATACAATAATAAAGAGGCTTTCAGAATAATGAACACACATTCTGCCCTAGTTATGCTTTATTTTATCACAGATTCTAGTTCAAAAACAAAACATTAAAGTATGGTTTGCATCTCATTGCTGTTTAAACCAGGATGCGGCCCTCCACTGGGGAAGAATAAAAATGGACTATGATCTCATAAAAACTGACTTTGCAGGGTAAAAATTCTTTTTTCTTATAGGCAAAAATGTATTTAATTGAACACTAAAATTCCCATGGCACGAATATTATTTGTGTAAACCTGATATTTTTAACAGCTATTTTAGACTTTAGGTGTTGGTATTGTCCCGTGGAGAAACATCAAATATGTATCAATTTATAATACATTTTAGAACTTCAGTATAAAAGTCATCTCCTAATCAGAGGGATTGTCTCTAATCTCTTAAAACTGCGGGCAGTTGGATGATAATGAGTAGGGGTGTTTTGTGTTTCTATAAACTCCTAACTGGTTTCATTGGTTTTTTTCTGTCCTTGCAACCCAATCTCTCTGAAATATTAAAATCTACATTCCTTGATACAACTCTGGGTGATTTGGCCAGAACCGACCTCCTGCTGCCACCACTTAAGCACAATTTTAGAGTTGGATGAACTGACTTTTCATCTCAGCCGTGGGAAAAAAGCTGTGTAACTTTGGGAACAAAGCATCTAGCATCTTCTCATATCATCAGAGCTGATGCTCCAACTCAGCATCTCACATCAATTCCAAGGCAAAGGAAATTATACATGTATGTGTGTGTACACTATATATACATATATGTGTGTGTATATTTACACACATGTATACTGTATTTTCATGCTTATATAGCATCTCCCCTCTCAAATATGTTCTCTTTTCTGCCTGCTTCCATCCCGGTACAATAAAATCTGTCCTTGAATCTTAACAAGCCTGCCTCACTGCACTACCAATTTCTCAGTAGCCAATTCTGAGTTTGCATTCACTTTCAGGCATTTTATCTGCCCTGCTCTGAGAGGTATTATTAATCACATCCTGTTGCTAGGATACCTGCGAATGTTCATTTATGTCCGATGTTTCTTTGGCAAAATGTGCTGTGAAGAAGGCACAGAATCATGACAAGGAAAATTACGGTGCACACGACACTTGCAAAAAAGAGGGGAAGGAATAACATAATCACCAGATAATATAATGCTAACTCCTATAAATTGCTAAATGTCGTTTTTGTTTCACCTCGATTTTAATGGAAAAACACAGGCAATATTTTTGGATAATGAGAATCTGTAGTACTGCTAGACTTCTGAGTTAACTAGAAAAAGTGGAAGGAGGTAGCGTTTTAATTCTGTTTATTTTACAGGGACTTCCAGAGGAAGGGGCTTGAGGATAAACTCGCTTCCAATCCGCCCTTTACACACAGGGTGACTAGGTTACAGAGTTAGGTGATTGGCAGAGCCAGACCTAGGTCACCACTACTGCCATAGTTAGCTATTTTAATGTGAGATTTATGAGAAGAGTAGCCTTTGGAATGTGCACTTGATAAAAATGAAAAACAATTCCTCATCAATATTTTAAAATAATTTCAAAATTGCTGCTGTTTGGGGTGTTGGTATATGAAAGACTCCTTCTCACCAGTCAGAATGAGAGGGAATATGAAGACGGAAAATGCACTTAAATGCAAGATTTTCTTAGTCACTCTCATACTACAGGAAACAACATGATCTAGGAAAAGGAATGCGGATTTTGGAGTTGGATGAACCAACTTTTCATCTCAGCCGTGGGAACAAAGCGTATAGCGTCTTCCCTTACGGGTTTCTTTTCGTTCTCACCTCTTCTCTTTCCTGCTCCTGTGCGAGCACACACCAGACTTGTTTGGAATATCCACCAGCCGTATATAATGAGTGCCTCGGTTTTGGGAGTTGCTTGAATACATTATTTTGTTAAACCTTTCTGTGGACTAACATTTTACCAGCTACTTCCTGTTTATTGAATTATTTGTTTGAATTAAACAAATGTTTGCTTTCACTGCTAGGTATCTAATCACAGTGTTTCAGGAGAATGCCGTAAACAGACTTTCAGACTTGGAATTTTTGCAGTAGTTTATATTTAATTAGTACCTGTTCTGAGTTGGGCATTCTATTAACACTTAAATATCATTTAATATTCACAGTAACTTCATGGAGTAGATGATAATTACTTTCATTTTCCAGTGGTGAAAGCAGGCTTAGAATATTTTTTGTAATATGAGAAAGATTCCAATTAGTGAATGAATGGCAGGATCGGAATAGAAACCCAGAGATCCTTCCTTTTTTGTGTGCTTATTGGCAATGGGTGATGAAGGGCAATTTCTTGTAATAGGGGCACATCATTCAACTTCTATAAGTCAACTTCTAGAAATGGGGGTGATACAGGTACCTGCTTCATAGGTCATTGTGAAAGTTAAGTAAAATGATTCATTTAATAAAATTCCCACCTGTTTTGAATGTGCAATAAAATAGTATTTATAATGTTCTGACCTTGGTGTCCGGAACATAGAAAATGGTATATTGCTAGAAGCTTCTGTTTATGAATATTCCATAACAGGTGGTCTCTAGTAACATAAAGTAGCTCTTTATATCCTCAGGACCAGTGGCTTCATTTATTATAAATATCATAAAGTTGGGCCTTTGAGAGTATCTTGATAGCTTTATTACCACTTATCTCTCTTGCTTTTCCTTCATTTCCAAGGCAGAAGGGACTTTCCATTTTTGTGAATTCCTTTTCTCTCCCCTTCATGCCCTCTTTCCAAATATGAGCTGATTTGATGAAACACAAATTTACATGTTAAAATTCTCCCTAGTTAGGACCTAAAATCTCACGATTTTAGAGTGACAAGTTTATGGTTCAAGTCACTGCTCACATTTTAGTGTGACAAGCAGCTGCAGGCTGTCAATAGTCTAATGTGCTCTAAATAGATGGGGAGAGGTGCTCGAGGAATCAGAAGACTTCCCTGCCAGGACTTATTCTTTACAGCCAATGGCAGAACCTTGAACAAGTGCCTTAGCTTTTCCCAGATTCGGTGGTCTCTTCATCTGGATGGGAGAATACTATCTTCCAGTAATTCTAAAAGAGACTGTGCAATCTGGGATAGGAGATGATGTTGAATACTCTACCATAAGGGGAGAAGCAGAGATGCTTACTGGACTAATGTAAAGCCCAACATACCTAAAGAGGTCCACATACAACTATAGAACCAGCATAGCATCTCTTTGGTGGATAGCATGAAAAGATGAGGGGCTTTATTTTATAATGTAAGCCAGCATGCAATTTATTCTGATGTTGAAATACCACTGGCCTCAACAGACACCTGAGGCTGAGCCTCTGTCTCACTGTGGGTCCTCACCAGCCCCCTGCAAGCTGCGATAAACTCTACACTTGATCTTAGCCAAAGGGCCAAGAAGCGATGGCTGAGATAAACTCGGCTTGCTCCTCTGTCTGTTTCTGTTTGGTTAGTTGATATGCTGCTGGGATGCTGAGGCTAAGAGAGCCAGTATGAGTACAGAGTCCTGTGAGCTCCAGACAGTGTGGACTGAGATATAAAAACTGGCCCTTCAGAAACATATCGATACAGATAGATCTGGGCCTCTGCGGTTGACCATCTGCTTTGGCAGAGCTGATGCTCCATCTGTACTCCCAGCCCTGGGGTCTGCCATCCGGCACAGAAATGTAAATGTTGAAAGCCTGGAAAGAACTGAATGTTCAAAGATTTGCAGGGGGGCAGACCCCTCTGCAAAGAAATAGTGAAATCAGTATGAGAAACAACAGTTTTTAAGTTATCTTGGAAATTCTCAAGTACACAATTTCTTCCCACTTAGACTTACCCAACAAGCACATAATTAATGTGACAAACAACAGTCCCTTTGCGATCCCCAACATTGGCCTGGGTAAATTAAATCTTAGTGTAAACCTTTTGATATTCAGGATCTCATTCTGCAGCAGTCATTTCTTGGCAGAGAAGATGTTTGGAAGACCTTTAGATGTTGAAGTCAGACTAGCAATAGTAAATACTCAGTTACTGCCAGGTTGTGAATAGCTCTGCAAAACGGGAATAGTCGTTTTACTTACGTAATTTTCTGCCACTAACTACAGCAGGGATGTTTGCCTTTGAACTTTCCTTTGTGCATTAAACATGTTTCTAGTAAGTTGGGTGTGAGTAATCATTTTTAAATGACATTACGTTCTAAACGCCTTTGGAATGTTCATTCTGTAAAAACATTGTCATGAATTATTTTGTAAAAAAAATTTTTGATAGTATGTCCTGTGCTTGAATAAAAATGACCATGCATTAAGAAGTGAAGTTTAATTCCCTTCCCTTAAAGCTATACAGGCCTAATAATAACTTGCTTAACCAACAGAATGTAGCAGAAATTTTGCCAATTTCTGGGATCAATCCTTGAGAATCAGGCAGCTTCTTCCTCCAAAGTCTATGAAAACTTGCTCTGGAGAAGTCAGACACAGTGTAAGAAGTCAGAGTATCTGCGACCACCATGCTGTCAGGAAGCTCAAGCTAACCACACACGGAGGCCACAGAGACAGAGAGTTGTCTGAACAGAACATTACCAGCTTGTAGCTGTTCCTGGCATCTTAGCTGGCATCTCAATTTCAAAATGTATAAGTCAAGAAACTACCTTGGAAGTGGATTCTCCAACTCCTACTATGTCAGCAAATGTCACATAGATTAGAGATAAACTGCCCAGCTGAACTTTTCCCCAATCCCTAAGCCACAAAGCTGCAAGGAAAATCACTTCTTAAATATCATACATTTATCATATACTTTTACATACATAGTCAAAACAATCTCTTCTTTTTTCCTAATATTTATTGATACACCACTATACAGTATATTGATAGTTTTTCCCTTTAAAGCAAGGCTCATCTTAATTCCTCCTCCCTAAGATGGTTTGTTAAACTACATTCCTTTTCATGAAAAAGAATGAAACCAATTATTATTAGGAATGTAGATATAGCACAGTATCTCTGGATTAATCCATTTTTTGTTTTGTTAGATTCCCTTGTGTCTGGGTTATTGATCACGAGTAAAATGGAGACTTGCCAGTGACCCAGCATGTCAGAATTTGTAAACCACTAACCGGGTACTTATTTGAAACAGCAGCAAATAAATATTCATCTATGCTTCCAAAACTTTATTATTTACTCTTAGAACTATACAGAAATATTCTGAACTGAATCACTCAAAAGATCCAATAACAATGTTGGCTAGATAATTTAAAATAATAACCTGAGTAGTTCTGAAGAATCAATCAGTAGAATCCATATTTAATTAAGAACTTTTTAATTAATTAAAACTTAATTAATATTATTTAGGGTTACTTTTCTATATGAAGGAAACAAGGGGAAACATTTCATTAGGGAAGGTAATGATATGAGTCCAATCAGACTCTATGCTTGTGAAACCTGAATTGGTTCATTTTAAATTGCAATTCATTTGGTTAACGAACACACAGTCCTGCCCAGCTTTTCATGTGGAGGAGGCAAGAACATTTCCATGCTTTTTCCTTCTTGCTCTTAATCATCATCTCATTAGCCGGTGGAGAAAGCTGGTAGAGGCCAGAGGTGAGCTTAATTTTATTCTTTGAGATGTCAGCCTAGTTTTTATTCTTGCTGTCCCCATCTTTTTCCTTTTTCATCTTAAAAATATCCCTGTCACACTCATCTTTTCCTTTACATTGACCCACATCAAAGGTTTGGGCCTTAGACATTCAGCAAAGCTTGTATTTCATGGACAAAAGAAGAAAATAAGGCAAGTGTGCTTAGATCACTGGATGTTGATCTGTTGCTTTCAGGCATGGCAGTGTAGTTTGTAATCTTGTAAAAACTATCCTCTATAAACTTGCTCGACTAGTTTACTAGAGAAATCATAAATTGTGTAGTGCATTTTATTTGTAGAATAAGCTCTTAAACACTTAGACCCTGAAGAGAAAGCAAAGAGTATAAACACTCTTGAATGCCTACTACATGAGGGACATAAAGTTATTCTGAAGTGTAAACAACTGTAAACAAATGTAAACAAGTTCACAGCCAAGGCTTCAGGGAGGAGCCCTAGAGAAGAGAGGACAGATGAGCTCAACTGATAGTTACTTGCAGCTGATAACATACACAGACTGACTACTACAAATATATTGAATTATTTTTCTATGCTAAATGTATCAGGAATGAAACCCAAAGGGAAGAGCATTGCATGCAAGATTGTTCCAGAAATGCAGGGAGAGGCTTTCCTAGCCAAGGACAGCACTTCAGAGGATATTCTCTTCCTCTCTTTCACTGGGGGGTGGGAGGGTTGGCCCAGGTTTTTACCTGTGGAGTCCACACCCTACCTAGACCATGCCCTGCGTACCTGAGAGGCCAGATCAGAGTTCCAGAGGAGAGGCCAGACTGCTTCACTGGTGTGCAGGCCCTGAGGCCCAAGGGATGTTCAAAGGACTTCTGAGGCGTGGATGTGTAGATGGCCCCAGTGTGAGGCTTCTCCCAATGCTGGTGGGATTGTGATGAGCTTAGACAGGACAAAGGGCCTACCCTGGTTCTCTTGCTCCAGGCCTGGCAATTTTAGGGGCAGTGTGTGGAGACACGAACAACTAAGAGCAGTTCCTGGGAGAATGTGCAGAAGAGAAGGCACATCGCTCTCTTGCTGAAGGCTCGCTTCAGTCCCCGGGAAGTATTTTGTCCACAAGTTGTAAACGAAGTAAGGGAGATCATAGAGGTGAACTTTCCCAGGATTACTCTACAAGTGTTAGATCCTGGATTTAAGTTCAGGACTTTCAGAATTCATGCTGTTTTCCACACACAAGCCCTCAGATTTTTGTGACACTGGCCTAATTTCAGTAGGAAATTGAGAGATACAGACTGATTTAAATTATCCTTTTCATTTGTATAGTCTCTAATCTCCTCACCCTAAGTAGGTGAAATACAAATAAATCAAATACAATCAAATTTTTTCATAAACGAATCATTGAAAAATTTATTGCATATTTTAAAAGTCCCACACTAGTGTAGAGTCAGTGAAGTAGGCCATAGTCAGCCTTTCTCCTCGCAGGATATTATAGGATCTAGATGATCCACTGTCATGTGTATAATGCGTTTTTCTGAAGTCTTATGGAAATGGGTCAAATCTTTTTCCTTTGTTGTTTTTTTCCCCATAAAATTATCTGAACTAGCTGCTTACATAGCCCCAATCTGTCAGTTAGATTTTAAACTACTCAATCCACTATTTGTTATAGATTTTTTTTTTTTTAAGTTATGAAGTTATTTGTATATTATGGGTTTTTTTAAAAAGAAAACATTGAGGTTTTATTTTCCAGTTGAACAATGACACTGAAATCTGGGTGAAGGTGTGGAGTGGGTGGGGGTGGGGTGGGAGGAGGAGCCTGCGGACTTTTGTAAGGCTGCTTTCCATTTTTACTAGGGCGGCTCTGGAAGGAGAAACCAATTCTAAATGTGCCCGTGAGGTATCTCCCAGCACCCCAAATACCTATGGCCTATGCTTTGACAATTTTAAAAAATTCTGTTGTGACACTGCTAAATATTTTGAGAAAAAAAAAAAATCAGGTCTGGATATTAATAAGCAGGCTGATCTCAGTGCTTGACAAGCTGGTCAGAAACTCTCAGAAACTGATAATTGACAGATGTAGAAAAGAGTAATTTCAAAAGGTGATGAACAAGCATTATAAAAAGCCAGATCACGCATCTGTAATACCTAAGCCTTACGATGAAAAAGCGAAAGAAAACATAAGAGAACAGGTGGTGAGCTCTGCCAACACGCCCCTGGAGCCAGCGTGGTGGGGCCCAGGTTGCTGCCTCTGGCTTCCAACACTGTCCCCCCACGCAGATCCTACCATGGGGAACACAGGCCCAGCACTCTGGGTGTGGTGTGTGATTCCGAAAAGTGACATTTTTATACTGTCAAGTACTATTTGGGCTTTTAATAAACATGGCCAGGCTAGCTTCAACTCAAGATAGTTCAAAAATCTAAATTTTGTTTTAAGCATTCAAACAATACCCCCATGGATGGCTGAACTGTTCATCTGAGGACACGTCGTGGGTGCATATTTTTTCCCATTTTAAAATATTAGACAGAATTCCATGTGATGCCATAAACATCCGAGAGGAGCAGAGGTTCCTTCTGTTAAGCTGCTCAAGCTGGAAGTGATGATACCCACTTTGTTCTCCGGCTGGTCCCTAGAGACTTTTCTCTTAATCCCATATTCAATAGGACACGGCTTGGGGTGAGGCTGGCACTCCCGGGTACCCTCTTCACCCTACAATGCACACACAATTTGAAACAGACTGCCAGCAGCTCAGGGCAGGAGGGGGAGATGCCAGACCTGCTGGGCTATTTGTCATCTCAAACATTTCAAGCATCACACGCCACCTCTTTAGCAGGGCACGCAAGGATATGTATCCCCTGGCAAGATGTTTAGTTTTGGTGCATACAAATAAGGTCTCTAATGTATAAACTGGAGGGGATGGAAAAAACAGTCACTGCCTGGAGCTTTTCTTCCTGTGTGTAAGTGACAGAAAACTCTTCCACAAACATCTTAATATTTTATCTTTAAGACTGGATAATGTCATGTAGTAGAATTAAAATACACACATATTAAGGAGGTTTCCTGGCTAAAGGACAGCTCAGAGCCAGCTACATGTAGTTGGACTTTGGAATGCTTTCAAAGAGTTTTTGGATGTGTGTTTTTTTTTTTTTCCCTCCAGTTCTCAAAAACCAAGAATTTTAGACTTTATTCTTGTCCTTTTTGAGTCTTTTATAACCACTGTGTGTAAATAATGTAACATTTTCATTTTGGTTATGAAAGTGAGACTCCTGGGATAGTCTAGTTGGGAGAGTACAGAGAAAAGGAAAAGTGGATTTTCTGTATAAGGAAATGAGAGGAATTGTTGAGTTGTACATTTGTGCGTTCTTTTTTTTTTTTTTTCTTGCTTGTTTATTTGAGAGAAGATTTAGATTTAGAAAATAGTAAAGAAAGAAATGGTCTCCAGAGAGAGAGGCCCTCCAGTGAATGAATATGTGCATCTGATCAATGAGAAGAAATTCCCTTTTAGGATATGCCCAACAAATATAACCATAATAACTACCTTTAATATTAACTTATTTCCAATGCTATTTCCTCAGTCTGTGAACTCCCCAGAACAACACAAGTCCGTTAGATATTATAGTGCTGTGAAGAGCAGAAAAAGGTTATTTTGAGTTGATATATGTCAGAGAGTGTTTTGTTCTAGGAGGTAAAACATGGAATGGGACAAGAATTATGGGTGAACATAAAAGGGCGTAGTTGATGTCCAGAAGAACTTACAAGCCCCAGTACAGGATGGGGTAAGTGGAGGACATTGGACTTTACAGAGGATGGGAGAATAGTCAGTTTTCAAGAAGGGTGGAAGATTTTTGGATCTTGGCAAGAGAACTGAAAGGAAAAGAGCACGCTGTAACAGGCTTTACTCACTTGCATATTTTAAGTATTGGTGGTGCTAAGTAAAATGGGGGGGGGGGGCTGCATTGATTCTTATCTTCTGTGAATAGTTAAGTGATCTTGGCCAGTTACTCTCCTCTCTGAACTTCCATCTCCTCATGTTCAAGAAGGCAGCAATTATACTAAACTCTTAGGGTTATCATAAAAAATAAAAGAACTGCTTCATGGCTTACTCTTAATAAAGCAGGGATCTAAATTCTCAACTTTCAAGCCAGAGTAAAATAAAAATTAATATGATTCTCATAGCTGTCAGAATGACATTAACCCCCAAATGCCCAAATCATTCACACATCTCCTAATTTATTACTTAATGAAGTAACTTTCACCTGCAACTTTATGTAAACCTAGTTGTCTTTTTTCATGAAGTAGACTTCACTGTGTAGTCTAAATTATTTTATTACCTATATTCATTCGGTTATTAAAAAGATAATTAAAGTCACTTCTAAAAATTTGACTAAGTCACATCAAACTTCTGTAAATATCATGGCTTTTAGGAAATCACTGTGTTCAGTAAATATCTTTGAGCCTTGCCAACAACTATTTTTAATAAAGACCTTACATTTCTGTAGTGATTTTTGTTTTCATGTGTTTGATCTTGTTGGGTCTTGAACCCTTTGATCTTTTCTATTAAGACAGAATTACCTATATACAAAACATTAAATTCCAGTAGGGTGACATCATTTTTGCTTTCTTGAAAGTAAAATCATGTCATTTATCACAGCACCTCCCAATCAATATTTTCATATTTAAACCAAATTTTCAGATTCATATGCTCACCTATGAGAAGGTCTCTGGGTTGGTTATTTGGCTAGTAGACTATATTGACACTTTACCACAACAGACTTTTAAAAAGATCCTTTCAGTTCAATTTTGTTTAGAAGATTAAGCATCTCTTCGGAGAGGAAAACACCTAGATCAAAACTGACACTGCATTAACTGTACAGGACAATGCTTTCTGGTTTGGTAGTTATGCTTTAATAATCTTTTGTGGCAGTAACAACATACTGTTGTCTGACACTTTCCTTCTCTTTAGAAAAATAAAGAGAAAAAAAGAAAAAGAAAGAAAAGTAAATGAAAATAAAGGTTTTCTTGTAACAGGGTCAAAGGATTCAAGTACCAATTCAATTCTGTCAATTTCAATGGAGGGATAGTACCTAAGGTGTTTATTTTTATCTATTTTTATAAAGAAATGGATGGTTTTGAGTAGAATTTATAGTCCTGCTCCCCTTTCTCCATTTTTTGACAGCCCTGTTTACCCTTTCAAGTAGGATTTACAAAGGGGGTAGTTATTATAAGTTTTAGAATATTAAATCTAATACACTCTGATTGACAGGCTATCTCAGGTCTCCAGGATACCTGTCCACTTAAGCTTGTTAAGCCCCTCTGTTTCCCAAGTTCTTTTATTGAAGCTACACTAGAGCATGGTCTAGAAAAAGGGTACCAAAGGTCAAAGCAGAGTTGTTGTTTTTTTATCTTGAAAAAATGAATTATAATGATTGTATCTGGTATTACTTAGGGGACTTTTCTCGAATGATCCATTTTCCTGTCTCCCACACACAGAAGACTTTCATAAATGTTCCCTTCCCCAACTTTCACTGTCTGCTCCTGTCTCTCCCAACTCTAGTCGTGCCTCTGTCAGGGAAAATCAAATGCTTATTTTCTTTCTCTCCTTATGTCAATAGAGCCTATGTATGATGCAAATTTTCTAGTGGAAATTATTCTGGAGAGAAAAAGGGAAATAAAGAGAGAAAGAGATAATTTTCTAGATGAAATTCAATTCCAAACATTTACTCCTATGAATCGCTCTTGGCCATTAAACATGGTAATGACACCCTAGAAAATAACATTATTTTCTCTTATCAAAACTGAAAAAATTATTTAAAACTGGGTCTAAAGATATTCTGCTTTTCTTTTCTTTAGATCTGTAAATACATATGATGTATGTAAATTAGGGCCATTTCACCAGCATTCTATCACTTCAAACTTAAGTCTTATCATAGCTCAACGTCTGTGCTCTCTTGCCTTTCTTTTTAACTTTCTGGTAAAAATCACACTTTGGGATCAGTTCAACTTTCTACCTTTTCATTTGACTGCTGAGTGAAGAAGCAAGAAAATACTCAATGCACACATTTCACAAATAAGATCAATTTCACACATATACAACTAAAAAATTCATGGTTTTCAATCCTAAATAGACTCTCAGGATGCACAAAACACAATTTCTGTCTTTTCTTAGCTAGTTCTTTTTCTTATTCTTCATTATAGGAATTATACACTTTCTTTCCCCAACTAACTGGCTTAACACAACACCCTCTTTCTTACTTCACACATTAAAATAAACACTGTTAAATGGGCTTCTCATTCAAAGCCCTGCCAGTACTCTAGCAGCCACACAATTCCTAGCTCGTAGACTTTGTCACAGTAGAAGTTCCCTTCCCTCCTCAAGGCTGCTCTTGATGCCACGTCCTGTGGTTCCCCAAAGTATTTCCTGCCTTTCTTACTCATGTTCTGCTGGATCCTTTCCAATAATGACCAAGTCTATGCCATATAATAAGAAAACAAAGCAAACTCTCCCTCTACGCTACATTTCATTTTAGCTGCTGCCCTCCTTCCCTCATCTGATTTACAGCCAGACCTGGGTGAGTTGCCTACACTCGCCATTCCCACTGTTTACCTCCCATATGGACCTCAACTCACTATAACTGCCCTCTGTGCCCACTACACTGACGACCCTTCAACACTCTTCTTTTGAGCAAATCCAGGGGAAGGGCTGTCGGTCTTTATTTTTCTCTGACATTCATCCCACCTCTGGCATCTCTAATGCTCATCACTGAAGTCTGCTTCTGCTCACAGGATACCACTGTCCTTTGGTTTTCCTTTCATCTCTTTGAAAATTCCTTCTTAGTGTTCCCTCATGGCCTCCATACTGCTTATCCCTTAATCAGGGGTCTTCAGATTTTTTAAACAGGGGGCCAGTTCATTGTCCCTTAGACTGTTGGAGGGCCAGACTATAGTTTAAAAAAAAAAAAAATCTATGAAGTAATTCCTATGCACACTGCACATATCTTTATTTGAAGTAAAAACAAAACAAAACAAAACAAACAAACAAACAAACAAAAAAAAAGGGAACAAATACAATCACACCACCTCATGTGGCCAGTGGACCGTAGTTTGAGGACCCCTGCAAAATGCTGTGTTTATGTATATGTTGTCCCTGGACAATTGCATCCTTTCCCTCATCTTTAAACATCTTCTAAATGTCATTAGTTCGTATAAGTATTTATGTAATGTCTCTAGCAAAATAGGCAGCTCTAATTATCTACTGAACATTTCCATATATATGTTCTAACATAAATAAAACTCAGCCTACTTCTACTGTGTTTCTTGTCTTGGCAAATGGTAAAGTATCCACCGAGTTGCCTGAGCCAGAGAAATGGCAGTTATTCTTGGTCTCAGTCTTTGTATGCCTGAAAAAAAACTGTTTACTTTTTCCAGACTCTAAAATGAAAGGTTAGCTGGGTATAGAATTCCAAATCGACAGCTGTTTATTCGTAACATTTTCAAAATATTTATTGATTCATTATCTTCTAATATCTATTGTTGCTAAAATGTGTACTATCAACTTAAATAACATTCTTTTCTCTCTGGGACTGTTTAAGCCATTGTCTTTGGGACTCTCCAGAAGCACTATGCTATTTCTAAGTGTGAACTTTATCTATGTCATGGTTGAGATTTGATGTGTTTATCTTCTCAGAAGTTTTAATTCTGTAAAATTCATAACTGTTGCTTTGACTATTTGCTTTTTCATTTTCTCTTCTAATGACTATCAGACATGTGTCAAACTCCCTGATACGTATTTTTTATTTCTTAGTTCTTTTTTATTTCTTCAGATCTGCCTTTCAAACTGGTAATTATGAAAACTGTGATTCTTTTTTTGTCCATTCCATTTGTTAACTTTTATTTTAATGCTACTTTTTTTACATATGTTCTTTTTTCATACTGTCCTTATGTTTTGTTTTTTTTGTTTTTATAGTTTCTAGCTTTTCATTTATTTCTTTGAACATTTAAGATGTACTTTAAGTCTCTTCATTCTTGAGTTCTTTACTTTTTCCAGTTCTTGGAGTAAAAACTCTCCCTTGTGTGAAATGTGCTGAGCCCCCTTCAGATAGTTCACATCATTATATGATTCAATGGGAATAACTCTCTGCGGACATTTCATAATGTCTTTGGCCGTGGTAATATTTTTATAGCATATTTTGTGCTTGCCTCTGATGATATCCAGGTATTTCACCAATTTGGGGCCACATTTATCAAACTGTATTGAATCTGATTCCATGTTCTTATACGTATGAGATCTGTGGCCTGATTTCTCTTCAGATGTGGTACAAGAATGGTATCAGATTAGGTCCCACTCACATGTGTTACCTTTAATTCCCTTTTTTTTTTTTTTTTTTTTCTAGCACATGAAGGCTTCCTACTGTTTTATGGTGACCTTTAAAGCTTTTGTTGTATTTTTTCTGTAACATTATGTGTCTAGAGTTGGGGAAGAAATTCTTTCACTTTAGTTCAGATTGGCAAATTGACTGGAAATCCTAGTTTACTTTTCTTCACTGATTTTTCTCCTCTAGTAGATTATAAGCTCTTATAATCAGGAGCTGCCTAAATGTACTGTAGAGGCTAAGTAAATATTTGTGGAATGGATAAATACATGAATATGAATATTATGAATTATGGAATTGGTACTTAACTGCCAATTTTTTGACCACTAGTTTTCTCATCATCCTACAAGTGAGGGCTATTTATGCTAATGTACCTTACATTTCCCTAATATACTTTACGGGTCTAAACAGCAATGATCCCACCTGTGACATAGTCACATATATACATCTATATATACATTACATATAAACATCTCTCCTTCTCTGGTTTGATATGTCTGTGAGACAATTGAAAGGACTCCTAAGAATTTCTTTTCATGGTCCTCATTATGAAAAAAATGGGGGAAATAAGTGGCTTCTAAAACCAAAGTAATAGAAAAATTTTCCACAAAGCTGATCTTCTTCCTATACTCATATTAAATACAAAATCAACCCTCCTTCTTCATAAGCATAGTCATGACAGATTGTAGATGTCAACCATTGTACAGACAGCACAATAAATCTGCTGACAGCTACTGAACATACTCTAGAACATCTGCGGAAACACAGGGGCAATATGCACTATGAATCCAGTTTCCTAATTTATACTATGCTAATTCATTGTGAATTTTTGAATTGCCCTGTCTTACATTGCTATAAAATGAAGATTAAGCAGATAAGTGAAAGCCAATTTTCAGGCCACCTAAATTGAAGTGAGTGCCACCAGGTACAAACTGCAACCAAATGAAACCTGTTCTGATTTGAAGATTAGTAAACCAGGCAGTGGTGCACTAGTTCCCATTCAAGCTAGGGAGATGTCTAAAATGAATTATTTTAAGAACAATAAACTAAATAAGGCTTGGGAACACAGGTCAATATTTTAGCAACGATACCTTTACCATGTTAACATGATTCTAAAAATAATTATTTCCTAGGAAGATAATTTTTATCTAAAGTATCCTGTTTACTCCTGTTTGGCACATAAAGAATTAATTCCAGAAAATATTAGGATGTGTCCATTCAAGAATAATTCAAATAATGACAGTTGTCTTTAGCTGTACTTAGAACTCTCTTATAGCTACTGACTGCCCTAAGTTTGACAATTAACACTGACCTTGCTGAACTTATTTCTCAGGAGCATGTAACACGCATAATACAGTGGGCTTGGGTCAGCTTCAAAGTTTTCATACTCAATGTTTTGCTGTTACTGGGTTTTTTTTTTTGTTGTTGTTGTTTGTTTGTTTGTTTGTTTGTTTGTTTGTTTTGAGACAGGGTCTCACTCTATTATCCAGGCTAGAGTGCAGTGGCCTCATCATAACTCACTGCAACCTCAAACTCCTAGGCTCAAGTGATCCTCCTGCCTCAGCCTCCTCAGTATCTAGGACAATAGGCATGGGCCACCTTCAGCAATCCTCTTGCCTCAGCCTTCCCCAAATGCTGGGATTATAGGTGTGAACCATCATGTCTGGTCTACTGTTGCTACCTTAAAATTCTTAATAACATTTGAATAAGAGATTGCACATTTTTTATTGAGATAGAGTCTCACTCTGTCACCCCAGGTAGAGTGCAGTGGCATCATCAGGTCATCAGTTCACTGCACCAACTTCTGGGCTCAAGTGATCCTCCCACCTCAGCCTCTGAGTAGCTGGGACTACAGGCATGTGCCACCACAACAAGCTTATTTTTTCTATTTTTGGTAGAGACAGGAGGGTCTCTCTGAGGTTGGTCTCATATTCCTGTCCTCAAGCAATCCTCCTGCTTTGGCCTCCCGTATTACAGGTGTGAGCCACCATCCCAGACCAGAAGCTCCACATTTTTATTTTGTGCCAAGCCCTACAAATCATACAAAATATGACGAGCTGGCTGGCCTAACTATAATAAGGCTTATCTCTATGTCTGTTCAATAGGAAGCACAATTTTGTTGATGTTTCCAGGGATAGAGGTCTTAAATGACTCCCCACTGCCTGACATTGTCAAATAGTGGTGAATGTCAAATTCCTTAGGCTGTCATCTAATACCTTCCACAGCAGGGCTCCAGTCTTGGATTTTAAATTTACTTTGCATGAATTCACTCACTCCCTCATTTGTGCGTTTATTTAACAAAGATTTATTTATTGAGACTCACCATATTACAGGGACTCTGCTAGGTCTCCCTAAGAAAAAAGGCGACATAAACTTGTCCTAAGTCACCCTGTGTTAGAGGTACACCACAGTACTTGCCTTTCCCAAATACCCCTTGCTTTCTGCCACCCTTGCCGTTGCCAATTGCTGGTCTAATGCTGGCTTATTCACACCCTTTTTCTACTTTGCTCTGTGTTACCAGAAACTAAATTCCCCAGGGTTTTTTATACTCTTTGGTAAGATTGGTCAATGATGGCTATTGATGAAAGTCTGGAGGACAAAGGGAGAAGAGTCGCCAGATTACCTGCCATTACGCACCCCTCACCACCTCACGCATCCTGTGGCAAGTCCATGGGTCCAGTGCCACTGGGTCAGCAACTCCCTCCATGGTCCTGGTGCCTGCTTGTCAACTTCTACCGACTGACCCTGGCTTTTGGGCTCTGGGAATGATTTCTTCCATTGTCCTTCTATTCTTGGGGTGCCCACCACCTACTATGAGGCTCCCCAGCTTCCCACCACATGTTAATGAGAATAGTTTGTCTTTCTCTGATTAGATCCTGTTCTTCTGAAATGTGCCTCTTCTCTATCTAACCTTCCATCTTAACACGCAACAGGATTTCATTTATCCTTCAGGGCACAAGTCCAATCTACTTTGTAAAAGTTTCCTCACCTTCTTCTGCATTCCTGAACTGTAAAAATGGAAATGCTCTTGATTTAACCTTTGAAATCTCCTAACGCGTTGCTTATAGTTCTCTTGTGATACTTACACTCATTAAATAATTACTTATGTAGATGTGTCTATTGCCCTTGAGCTCAGGGACACGCTCTAGAATAAGTGAGAAATCATGCTTGTAATGTGAGATTTATCCTAGGACAATGACTTGCTTGAGCCAGGTATGCCACAAATATATTGTTGTATTCCTCTAAGTGGTGAATATTAGATACTTTTTCCTGATTCAAAAATTTTAATTTATTGTTTTCTTTGGAGAAGTCATTACAATATCTGCATTATCCCTATAAATACAGTGCTGAGAAGTTAATTACTAGGACAAAGTAGATTGTTCATTATTTGTATCATAGTGACATTGTTGGTAGAGAACATATGAATAAGGAGCTGGGATTAATATAATAACAGAAGTCATAGGGGGTCCATACTTTTCTGATACTAAGACTATCAATTATATCAATTTTAGGCATCTTCACATTGAGTTAGAGTAAATAGTTTCTGATCTTGTCCTTTTTGCCACCAGACATACATCTATGATGATGTATTTCATTGTCGATTGGCTTTCTGCATATTTTCGGTCCCTTACATTTGAAGATGAAGCCATTCCTGCTTGTCATCATGTCTAGGAGTGACTGTCAAGAGAAATGTCTCAATAGTGATTTCTTTGTGGCCCAGTGTAAAGATTGTTCTTTGATTGGGCTACAGCTGGGCTTTTGAGAGGCTGTGACTGTTTGTATCTCTAGCTCTTAAACTAATAGTGAGATTTTGAAATCTTTGTTCAAAAAAGAAACAATTCTTCCATTGTGGATTTCAGCTTGCCAGCCTCATTTTCCTGTGTCTGCTGCTTTCTAGCAGTCTGGGGTGAAGCCTTGTTGTTTGAAGCCGGGCTGAAGCACATCCTTAAAGCCTTCCTTGTGGCATAATTGTTGGCAGTTCCCTCACTTCAACATGCTGTACAACCAGCGCTGTCAAGAACAATTTGGGGATTTGCTAGTTCCAGCAAACTCAGGATGAACACTGAAGCCAGACCATCTAATTGCCGAAGGGCATCTTCTCAGCACTTCCTGGCAATGTTCACATTGCTGAAGAGATGCTTTATGTTAATAAGAGGACGTATAAGGTTCCAGAGTTGAAGTTGTGTCCACGTGTGTCCTGTAACTGAGCTGACACTCTGCGTCTCACAGACAGTCCTGCTGTGCCAGATGTGGAGCCGCACTTGCACCCAAATCCCCAACAATGCCATAAGAAAGTCAGGTCACATTCTCCTGGCAGAGGGACACCCTCTTTCAGAAGAGATACAAAAAGCTTTGCTGCTACAGCTCAAGCCTTGGCAGAAGACTTTCGTCTAGGTTATGGCTTTAAAGTAACTGGCAGATTTAACAGAAGGCAGCTTCTACTGCTATCGAGGCATACTTACTGCTCCAGTAGAATGTTCTCTTTCTGTTTGAGGAGTCCAAACCAATGCTGGATAGACAGATCTTGCAAATAAAAATATAGAGGACAAGTAGTATTTCCACCATCTAGGAATTCATTAGATATGAAGATCTCAGGTCACTGTCCAAGGTCTACTGAATCAGAATGTGCACTTCAGGAAGACTTTAGTGATTTGTTTGCCCACTGAAGTTTCAGAAACATTGGCCTAAATCTGACTCAAGCAGAAATAGCACTTAAGCCCCCTCCAATTTACACTGGGAACTTTGTCCTTGTGGGTGAATACCTAGCTGGATGAAAAAGCTGGAATTCACACCGATCTGTCTCACAATGTTCTGAGAACCCCAACCAGCGGGGGACATTGAAGGCCACAGTGAGTTGGAAGAGGCAGAGCAAGATAATTTGAGGGCTATGGCTCCACTTGCTCCATAGGACCAGGCTGAGGGATTTTCCACTATGTCCTCTGGAGAATGAAGCCACTCCACAGACAGCAAGTTAGGCTAATGTGCATTGGTAGCCCCCAGATGATGGTCAGGGCAAGTCCCCAGTTAAAGTGGGAAACTGAAACCTTCAGACTGAATAACCCAGATTGTAAAGAACTATCTGACACACGAAAATGACATCATCAGAGAGTACAGTTAGGAACGGGTAGACCAGAAGCTAGCAACCCAGGCAGGAAAGTTCCTGGGTGATGGAGAAGGGTCCTTCTGGGGCTGACGTTGACAGGTTGCTTCAGGAGGCCAGGTCTGTTGCACTCTCAGGGGTCTGCTCCCCTCATCCCAGGAAGGGATCTGTGACTTGTGACATTCAATTCCTCTTTAAACAACATTTCACTTACTTTTCATGACTAAATATATATTTTTTCCTGCACACAGAACAGTCCATCACATTTTATGTTTCTCTGCATTCACATTTATTATTTCCCCTTTTCTTAGTTTTTGCGATCTTAATTATGCCCCACAATTCTATGAAGGAGGTGCAGGCATCATTCATCTTTGATATGTAGCAACAGAGCTGGAACTGTAACACAGAACAACTTGTCTCACTGAAGCTAGCATATTTGGTGACATAGTTAAGAATAGAACAAAGATATTCATATTTTATTGCAGCACTTTTGAATATGACAACTAGCTGTTTGCCATGCACTTCAAATGTGTGAAACTTTATGAGACTAACATCCTTAAGTTATGAAGCATGGAACCAGTGTTCCCCCAAAAGATATGTTATTTTGAAAACTGTGATTTATTTTGGCCAGCTCAGCATGAAGGATCTTTTCTCAAATTCATTTCCTTTTCTTCTTTGTTAGGTACCTAAAATATCCGAGTCTACACGCATACCATCTACTCAGTAACTGATGGGGTCTCCTAGAGGCTGGTATGAGTTTTCAAAAAAATGGAACTATAAAAATGTTTTTAGTTAATGAGAATGACTTTTAATATGATTAGCATTTGGAAAATAATTTAATTTATAGCTTGAGGATAAATTTTTTTATGTGTTCTTTGTAAAGATAAATAAAATGGAAGCTACTAATATTACCCTTCTTCTCTCTGGCAAATCGTGACTTTCTCTGGAGGTCATGATCCCACCCCAGTGACCTCCCCTTATACTTGAACTCCAAGTCTTGACATTGATATAGTGCAATCAACCCATCTCAAGTGATAGGGTTGGGTTTTGGTGTGTTGATGTTGGTATTCTGTTTGTACAAAATGCATGATATTTCATATCTTTACATAAGGAACAATGATTCTACTTTTTAAAAAATACATTGCTGAGGTTAGAGGTGAATACATCAATATGTGAGATTTTACATATGTTAAATCTTAGTAAAAGATAAATATTAATTTATAATATGTAATTTATATATAACTATAAAATATATATTACACACAATTATATGAACATAGTTTATGTACAATACTCTATGCATCTAACACTTAAATCTTATATACAATACTATATATATCTAATATATAAATCTTATATATATTGAAAGAACAATATATTTAAGATTTAATGTTTACAGATAGTCATCAAATAGGGGAAAAATATGCTTCAAAAACCTTCTCTTAACTATGCTTTGTTCTTTTGAATGTCTAAAACTTGGGAAGTACAGACTATTGATTACTAATAAAGAAAAATAAAGTGTTCCTAAAGGCTGCTCTGGAACTGGTGCCGCCTCTGTCTGACTAGCATATATTGTAGCTCTTATGAGAGGGTTTTGTGCAATTTCTTTTTCCTGATACATTTCATTAGTTGCACAGAGCTCCACTGGTGGGCTGATGTTTGTCATGCTCAGTTGACAAATTTGTCTGACCAGATAGCAAACATTTTAAATTTCCACTGCTTATAAAAGCAAAGTATGCAACACCCTAATACACACACACACACACACACACACACACACACACACACACACACACGGGGAGGGGCAGGGGGAGGAAGAGAGAGAGAGTGTGGGAGAGAAAAGAAAGCCTTATTTCCAGAAAGACACCAAGGAAGAAAGCATAAAACAAACTCTGAGCTGCCAACTGGTCTTATCTAAAAGTATCATTCATTCTTACTTGGTTCTGATTCAATGTTGAGAAAATACATTTTGGCTCCAAGTAGGCTGACATTCTTACATCTATTTCACTTTTTCCTTAGTAGGTGCAATACCTGTGCACACAGTTTAGTTAATTTAGTCTGTACCAGAGATTTTTTTTTTAATTTATAACAAAACTTAAAAATCTCATTTGCCAACCATCAATTATCTACAATGAACCATCTCCTCCACACACAGACTCCCACCAGTGCAAAACTTCTTACATCTCCTATAAGAGATGGGAAACACTCTTCTGAAATGTACAATCTGAAAATGACTATGATTGATTTCAAAACACTGAAACATTTAAAAAATACGCCATTAGGATGCAGGTCCTGTTATAATATAACTGAGGTGTTAATATTGTCGTTGCCCCTGCTTAAAGCAATTGATACATAACTATCTCTGTCTAACTCCATTCCATAGTAAGACAGAGACGCTTGGTCTTAAACATTAAAAAAAAAAAAAAAAATACGCCATCAGGTATCCTGTATGGTATCTAAAAGATTTCATGGATGCCTGGCTCCATGAAGAAAATTGTTAAAACCATTTTAACACATGTGTGATCCTCATATCCCCCCAATCCAGGTCCAGATAAGGATGTGAAGTGCACCAGAGTTGAAACCTGAGTAGCCACTGGAGGCTGTAGTGCCATGGGAACATAATTAACAGTGTCATTAACATTGTTATCAGGTGCTCGACTTCAAAGCACAGGGTATCCAGGTGATAAATTATTGACTTTCATTTCTCAACATTCATTTAGTACTTTGGCAAAAGAACTTGGTTTCCTTATCTAAATGTGCACTTTCAAGACAATAGGCTCTATTTGAGAAGGATTAAAACCTAAGAGTTTTGTTAAATGAGAGGTAATTAGAAATTTTAGGCTCTTTCTGATAACGGGACAATTCCAGAAGCAGTAGCAACAATTCTACTGTTTTACTTAAAGGACTGACTTGTTATTAATGAATGTATGTGTGTACTGTTGGTCCACTTTAGTAGGCTCAGCTTTATCTAGGCTGCTAAATTTCCATTTAAAAGTTATTTTCAAAGGAAAACTCTTTGCCTGGGCACAGTGGTTCACACCTATACTCCTAGCACTCTGGGAAGCCAAGGCAGATGAATTGCCTGAGCTCAGGAGTTTGAGATCAGCCTGAGCAAGAGTGAGACACCATCTCTGCTAGAAAACAGAAAAATTAGCCCATGCTACTTGGGAGGCTGAGGCCAGAGAAACACTTGAGCCCAGGAATCTGAGGTTGCTGTGAGCTGTAATGCTGGCCTGGGGAACAGAGTACTGTCTCAAAAAAAGAAAAGGCGGGGGGTGGGGAGGACTCTTCAAAACACTTTGGCACCTGACTAGTGAGTGAACCTAGTACAGGCCTGGGCCAGTGTGGAAACAGAGTCAAAACTAAAGAGTAGTGAATGAACATGCACAGTCCCTAAGTCTCAGGTCTGTAGCGACTCCTTATATAAAGCCAGCAAGGTTTCTTCTGTCTTTTCCAGAACAAACCATCCTGTGTGCAGCTAACACAAGTCCCTCGTCAATTCTATCCTGGATATGAATGTTTAGTGTAAGTTTTGAATTCCTCCTTCACCCATAGGCCAATGCAGTGGTTGGCAGAAGACGGACTACAGAGGTTGTTCCATATTTTCTTCACACAATGAGAAAAGATGATGATCCCTACATGCCCAGTGAGGGGGAAGGAGCGGCTTGGGGAGGATAAGCAATCATTTAACCACATATGGAATCCTTCAGGGAGGTGATCTGTCAAAGGGACTCAAATGGCTTTAAAATAGAGCATAACTGCAAAAAAAAAAAACCTCTCCTAGAATAGGCAGTCCATCTATGTTTTATGCCATGTTCTTATAAAGGTGCATACAATTCTGAATTTATAGCTCAACATGGTTCATTTAACCCACTGAGCTGGAGTTTATGGACTGTGTGTGGGAACTTTAGAACTTTTTGTTATAGTGGCTGGTGGTGCCAGTGGGTTTTTTTTTCTTCTTCCCTTTCTTTACCCATGTTGAGAGTCAATCACACTGATAGAGGAGAGCAAAGTCATTACAAATACAATTAGAACATGAATGTACATCAAGGAAAATTCCAAACAGCTAGAATTATAATCTTAAGACTCTTCAAATTCTCTTGGATGGCTTTAAGTTACTGACTAAATATTCAGACTCCAATATATTTGCATGTATTTGATTATGTAGTTTTCCTTTTCTGTATTTTCACTTAATTTCACCAAAATGCTTTGGTAAGAAGGAAAAAGGTATTCTGAAGCTCTCAGCATACTGCTCAATAAAACCTCGTTGAATGAAAGAATCTGGAAAAAAATTCTGTTTCTTAATAGACAAATGTTGTGGGGTGGGAATGGGGGTGGCAACGGTACCAATGTTTTTAGTTTTGCAACTAAGAAATAAACTTCTTTGGAAAATGTGGGGAAGTGATAAAGCGATTTCATCTCTATGAATTCTGTATTTTTAAAAATCTGTATCACTGAAATGTAATAGTGTGAGGAAAATTTGTAACTTTCTAAAAATAAATATGCAAATAATGTATCTTGCAGACTTAAAAACAGAAAACTATACAGTGTGGGAGGAGGAATTCATTATTTCAGCCATTATTGTTTCTACAAGGGAGAAAGAAAATAATAGAGTACGGTAGATAGCTGGTCCCTATCACTAACACAAGCGCAGCCCATATATTTCCAACCAAATCCATTATGGGGATTTTCTAAGTATGATCATACTTAGCTCTGGTCTCTGTATAAAATATCGCTCATTGAAATGTACAGTCCATTCTTGTTATTCATGGTGGTTTTGTTCTATAAAGTCTCTCCCAACTCTGAATTAACAAAGACTGAGCCCTTGCTCCTAAGGGAAGCAAATACGCGTGTATGTGTAGTACACATACACATATGTCACAGAGACGATTATCTTAAATGGTAAATAGAATCCTGGTAGGTTCTACTTTCTTTCTCTTCCTTTTTTGGCTGGGGGTGGGTTTGAACCTGCCAACTCCGGCATATGGGACCGGTTCCCTACCCCTTTGAGCCACAGGCACCGCCAGGTTCTACTTTATTTCACAAGGGAAAATGAGGTTCAGCAGTGTTGAGTGATTTGCCTGAGGCTGCCCCACTAACAGGTATCAGAGACGAGACTCCAACTCCATCCAGACAGCCCCAGAGCCGAGCTTCTGATGCTGCACTGGACTGCCCATACCATCTCAGTCTCTGGCTGTCTCTGTATGATAGCTGAGACAAGAAGGCAGAGGATGGCTTTCTTCAACCTGGGCTGGGAGTGTGCATATTGAGTGACGCACATTTTTTTTCCTACTCTGCACATGTCTCCATTTGACCATCAAAGTGCCGTTGACTACTGATTGGAGTACTTTCAAATAAAGTATAGTGAATAGGTAAATTTACAAATACAGAATTGTTGAATGAGGTTGACTTTTTTTTTTTTAATTTCACATCAGCAAAGGTAATTTAAGGTCATGACTACATACTAGGTGGCTGGGTTTTTGGACCAATATCCTTTATAGGCTTGAGGTCTCCCAGGTGTCTCTCTCTGTAGGTGTGCTCTGAGGCGCTCCTATGGTCTACACTGTGTTTCATCATTACCAACACCTATCAAAGTGGCTATGGATTTCTTTTCTTTTTTGGCAGTTTTTGGCCAGGGCCATGTTTGCACCCGCCACCTCTGGTATATGGGGCCGGCGCTCTACTCCTTGAGCCACAGGTGCCGCCCCTGTGTGTTCTTTTTTGAAAACACTGGGAAGCTTGCAATTCACACAATATATTGTCTTTATACTCTAAATTATGCAGCTAGTTAAAGATAAATGTAGGATGGTATTTTGTGGAAATTTTAGTGAAAATTCACAGATTCTGATAATTACCCTAAGCGAGATTTTCTTAGAATTGTATTCCAAAGAATATCATTATTTGAAAAAAGTGGCTTTATCCCAATTTCTTTTCAGCTATCTTTTTGAATCCTCTTTGATGACTAAAACTTGTATGACGAACACTTTCCCTTTTCTTTATAAAAAGAGCACAATCTAGTGGTTATTACATTTAGGATTTCCTATACCAAAAATAAAAAATGATTTTACATCTATCATGCTAATAGAAAAAAAAAATACTAAAAACCAAGTTGTGAGCCTATCCAACATTTATGAATATTAAACATTGGGTTAGTTTTCCATTACTCTTATAATAAATTATCACAAACTTAGGGGCTTAAAACAACATACATTTATCATCTTACAATTCTGAGGTGAGAAGTATAAAATTAGGGCTTGGTTGCATTGCTTTTTGAGGTTCTCAGGGAGAATCCATTCAGTCCCAGCCATCTGGAAGAAGTCTACAGTCCTTGGATCATGACCTTCTTCAAAGCTAGTGATCTCACTGCTCTGACTTCTGCCTCCATCCTTACATCTCCTTGGAGTTTGCCTCTCCTGTCTTCCTTGGAGGAGATCCCTGTGATTACTCTGAGCCCATCTGGATAATTCAGAATAATCCTCCCCTCTGAGTTCCTTTAATTATACCTGCTAAGTCTCTTTTGCCATGTAAGGTAGCACAGTCATAAGTTTTGGAGTTTAGAATGTGGACATCCTTGGAGACCATTATTCAGCCTACCACCAAGGTATATGGGTTTAAGTTCTGTAGTGAGTTCAAAGACAATGATTCACTGCCCTTAAAAATCCTGAAATCTAGGCAGGAGCTGTCAAGTGCTACAAACCATAAAGTAAGGCAAAGTAGCTTTTAAGCTCTGTGAACATTCAAAGAAAAAATAGATGGGTCACTAACCAACTGGAAAATCTCAACCCAGTTCCCACAGGTTAATATATAACTTTATCCCTACTTGTCCTTCATCTGTAAATACCATTTCCTCCTCCTATGCTTGGCTAACTCCTACTTAGCCTTTAAAATTTAAGTGTCAGTCACTTCTTTTAGGACATGCTCCCTGATACCTGAGCAGAGATGGTAGGGGTCACATTGTTTTCAAAAAATAGTTTATGTACATCTCTCATTACAAATAGTTCTTATCTTCTAAATAAATCTTCTAAGGCTTTTTCTCTTTCATTTTTGTATCTTCAACACTGCATGGTGATCTGCATTTCACAGGCGCCCAGTGGATACTGGATTCACGTGGGCAGGTGGTGTGCAGTAAAGGCACAGGTGGCCGAAAGATCATTCTGGGCAGTGAGGATGTCACGTAGAATGGCAAGGTAGGTAATGCACCCGACAGAGGGCAAGTGAGCCTTTTAACTAACTGGATGTTGGGGGAAAACAGAGAGAAATTGGGAGAACTGAGAAAAGAGAAGTCCAGAATAAAGTTCAATTGTGAAGCCTGGGTGACCAGGCAAACGGTCATAGCTATAATAGAAATGAGACAAGGGAGTTGCGTGTTTGGGGCAGGTGAGATCTTCATTTTAACTTCATGAATCTTAGTAATTTAAAGGAACAGTTCACTGAGATGACCAAGAAATAAAGAGATGGAATTTAGAAGAAAAGCCAGGGTTGTGTTTGAGGTTAGCTTCCCTGAGAGAGAGAGTACCAGCCGTACCGGTGACTTAAAGGGAGAGGTCATCAAAAAGAAAGAGAAGGGGGAAGAATCAGGGTCACAATATTGGTGAATATGGTCAGAGGGACCCAGTCGAAAGAGCACCTTTTAAAGGAGGGGTCCTCAAACTGCGGCCCGCGGGCCACATGAGGTGGTGTGATTGTATTTGTTCCCATTTTGTTTTTTTACTTCAAAATAAGATATGTGCAGTGTGCATAGAAATTTGTTCATAGTTTTTGTTTTTTTTTTTAAACTAAAGTCCGGCCCTCCAACGGTCTGAGGGACAGTGAACTGGCCCCTTGTTTAAAAAGTTTGAAGACGTCTGTAAAGAATCAAATCAGCATCAGAGAAAAGCTGGGGCACTTTTCCTTGGGTGACTATTCCTCTGATCACCAGCAGCAGGTGACTTCTGGTAGCTAACACAAAACTGTCCCATCTACTTTACATTATTATTATTTGACTGTGCTACTTATGCCCCACCCACCTCTCTGAGACAGTGCACTTCTTGAAGGCAGGGGTTTTGTCTTCTCACCTTTTGTTACCTGGCTGTTGAATTCATCTCTTTATACTGAGTTTATTTATCAATTAATAGAGCAATACAGTAATGAGATCCAGATGTTGTAGGTTTTTTCCTTCACATTACATTAAGTTTCTAGTAAAGTCTGCCTTGTCTTGGAATGAAAAAAAAAAATTCTACAAAGGAGCTTAAAAATACTGCACAGGGGCTACAGAGGCTAAAAGCACACCTTGTGTTAATTCTCTGTCTTGTTTGCAAAGTGGAACTGCATGAAAATAGTTGGTATGCGGCTCAAAGAGAAACTTCCTGCTACATGATAGCTTTGGGGTTCAAGTAAAGGACAGAAGCCTGCACTTAATTAAAAATATAAACCAAAGCTTTCTGTCTCTGAGATGAGACTTAATCCTAAAGTCACCTGCACCTGTTTATCAGCCAGTCGGCCTGAATGCTCCCCCTGGGGGTAATTGGTACTTCAGTTACTAGAAAAGCAACTCTTAACAAAAGGTCTATCAAGTTACCCTAGAAGTGCGTCTTAAAAAATAGATTAAGCACAAGTGCTTCCACAAAACAGGATTTCTAAAGACAAAGGACAAAGAACATTCACATATATGAAGTTCTTTAGATAATTAAAATTTGTTCTTTAGTATAGTCAAAATAACAGATATTTGAGAAATTCATCAAAAGCTTCATATTTGATATTTACCCATGAAAGAAAAGATAATATGCTAACTGCAGTGCGCTTTCCTCTTACCAGATAACTATCAGATTTGGTATTGATTTATATAAAAGACAATATTATATGAAAATACATACAATGCTCAGACTATTTCTTCTACACCCAGGCACATGAAAGGCCACATTCGTCTCTGCAAGGAAGATCTGTGGCCATGACCATCCAACCAGGCCATAAACCTCTGCAGCTGTTTCTTCCCTCTTCAATCTAGCACTTACCCAGCCTCAATGCTGCGACCAGTATTGAACAAGTGAGAAATAAAATTAACGAGTGCATTATACTATTGAAGACCTGGGATTAATTTTTTAAAGCAAGCCAGTTTCTAAGTAAAACTTTTGGGCAAAAATTTTAAAAGCTTTTCACAGCTGGTTCACACTGTCATTTACTTGAAGTTCTATCAATACACATAGAAAAGACCACCTCAGTATACTTCTGCCTGAGGGAGCGAGGTGCCCCTACCAGAAGAACACATTTAGGCTTTGATAAGTCAGCTGAAAAGGGTTTCAAGCATAAGAAACTTTTAAATGCTTTCTTTGGGTGCTGCAAATGTTTAAAATTCCTATAGGAACCAGGAGACATCACACATCTTTTAGAGAACGGATATTTTTCAAGGCGAGACAGCATTGTGCTTCTTTGGCAGGTGTTTTGGGTCGTCTGTTAGGAAGGTTATTAAATCGTACAGTAGTGCTCATTTCAAACCAATTGATGAAGTAGTCATAAAGAAATACAGAATCAGCATGAAGAGCTACCTACGAGGATGAATAATGAATTTAATCTGAATGCTCTCTCTCTCTCTCTCTCTCTCTCTCTCTCTATATATATATATATATATATATATATATATGCATACATATATATATATATATATATATATATATATGTACCAATATACAAAGGGTGCCAAAAAGTATACACATTTTAAGAGAGGAAAAAGTGTATTAAACTTGTGCTACTCAAGTCACATTTACCTTCTGCAATTACAAGAGGTGTTCAAACATGACTTGTACTCATCTTTGTTATCAGTATATGTTATTACAATGTTACTAGTTTTTCCCTTTGTTTCTTTGTTATATTCTTTTGCACTTTCCACATATGTGTGTATATACATATATACACTTATTAACTCCCTTTCAGCTCAATATTTCTATGTATTTATATACTTAAGCTTTCTTAAATAGGTATCAGAAAGGAGATAGTGCAGTATTAATTCTACTTGGCAAGTACCCTTATATCTAGAATTATGAAGAGCTTGTTATGAGTTATTAAAGATTAATATCAATTATAATTTATTTTGTCATTAACTGTTCAAGGCATGTTCTGAATCCATGCTTGTGAAACTTTGGATGCGATGAAAAATTTACAAGGTTGATGTCTACTGATATACAACTTACTAACTCTGAACATGTGTTTTTATAAGATAAATTAAAAATGTTAATTCTGCCCTACTTGGTAGAAAAATAAGTATCATAGGGAAACAGGCCAATATGCCAAATGACCAATTTATCCAAAGCTAGTTCATCATAAATCAATTTGAAGATAACCAATTTGCTACTTTATCTAAGATTTTTTTCAGTGTTTTTTAAAAAAATTTAGATTAATATGAGGGTACAAAAGATTAGTTTACATTATTTGCATTTATTAGGTAAAGTCCAAGTGGTAGCTGAGCCCTTCACGCAGGGGGTGTGCTGTACACCCTGTGTGGTGCCCATTATGTGGCGAACACACCAACCTTCTCCCTCTTCCCCTCGCTCCTCCCCAACCTCCACACGTGAATTTAAGTGTGTTTTTTCTCTCTTGTAGGCGTGTAGTTGTTTATCTATTGATTTCACATTAGTAGTAAGTACACTGGATAACTACTTTTCCATTCTTGTGATACCTTAACTAAGGAGACTGTTTTTCACCTTCACCCAGATTAATACAAAAGATGTCAAGTCTCCATGTGTCTTAATGGCTGAATAGCTCTCCATGGTGTACACAGACCACAGCTTATCCATTCATTTGTTGATGGGCACTTGGGTTGATTTCACATCTTGGTCATTGTGAATTGAGCTGTGATAAACATTCTAGTGCAAATATCCTTATGGTAAAATGTTTTTGTTTTCTTTTCAGTGTTAATTTTACCACATCCTTCCTGCCTCCTTTCCCATGGAATTGTGATTTAAACTGGGTGAATATTTGACTGGAATGATTCAAATTTTTTGCCTAGAACTTTTGGAACTTTCCCCTTTAGCCTTTTCACATACCCAACCCACCTGTGCTCTTACGTCTCCCTTGGCCCTGCCACAGCCCTCTGGCAGCAGCAACCTGTCCTGAGCCTGGTTTAAAATACTTCTACAGCACTTTGAAATGAAGTTTTCTTCTGACAAACTGCTATTCAGGGGACTAAAGATTAGGTAATCTGGCTGTTGCCAGTTAGCTTGGGGAAACTAGTTTTTAGCAAACTGACTTGATTTTCCCGAAAATAGGGGTGGGGGTGGGGGACCTGTGGCCTTAGACCAAACGTGGCCTTCTGGGTCCCTAAGTGCAGCCTCTCCACTGAGTCCAAATTTTATATAACAAATCTTTTCATTCTTATTAATATATTCTTGTTCATCTTTTATATTTTATTTTTAAAATGAATGTATTTAAAACACCAAAGAATAAAATAAGGTGCAATGAAATAGTCCTCCCACATTCACCAGCACACTTAGAACATTAATAAGACATCAGAACTAAATTAACAGCTGCTATGCTCATGATTTAGTTTTAACTGCCCCGACCTGACTGTTGCTGTCTGGTTGGAGAGAGTTAATAAGGGTTGACTAGTCTGTTATAAGCTTTTGATAACAGTGCACTATGTTTCTGCTTGAAGTGGAATTTGTAAATAGTTAAACAGCTCTGCAATATTTTTTAATTCTGTTGACTCCACAACCTGTCATGTCAAAGAAGATCAAGAGAATGCTGAAGGATGAAAACAGTTTTTTTTTTTTTTCTTTAGAGACAGGGTCTTACGTTGTAGCCCTCAGTAGAGTGCAGTGGCATCACAGCTCACAGCAACCTCCAGCTCTTGGGCTTAGGCAATTCTCTAGCCTCAGCCTCCCAAGTAGCTGGAACCACAGGCACCCACCACAAGGACTGGCTATTTTTGTTGTTGTTGTTGTTGTTGCAGTTTGGCTGGGGCCAGGTTCGAACCTGCCCCCCTCGGTATATGGGGCTGGCACTGTACTCACTGAACCACAGGCACCGGCCCCGAAAACAGATTTTTAATGAGGATTGGGAATTGCAATATTATCTTGTTTCTGCTGAAAATAAGATATTTGCTTGCTTTATGATACTGCAACATCAACATTAAAGAAATTAAGTGCTCATCAACATTATAACACTCATAAGAACCACGAATATTTTAAACTGGAGGGAGAGGGGTGAAGATGAAAAGCAAAAGGAAAGGTAGTTATTTCAAGCAGCTATAAGGGCTGGAAATATATAGAGTCAGGAAAAAAGGGAAGTCATTCAGTGATGTAGAAATTGTGAAAAAAAGCATTGTCAAAGTTGTAAGATGCTTAGATCTTGATAACATTTCAAAGTACAAACAACTTTTTACAAGGAGAACCATAACAGACTGCAGCATCAATCAGCTTTCAATTTAACTGAACAACCTCACTCAATACTTCAAAAGGCAAATATGTATTATTCAATTGTTTGGATGACTCAACTGATACACTGATTCAGTGTAAATTTTATATTTCATTCAGGTCACAACAGATTTTCTTTGCTAAAGGGAGTTACGCGCTTTGGGGTACTCCCGTGAACCAAATGTGAGCAATAGATATTGCCAATAACTTCTGAGATAAATGTCATAAAGTTGGACTGAATTTGGTAAATTTCGTGAGTGTACATACAGATGGTGCACCTTCCATGACAGGAAAATATGGAGGGATTACAGCACAGATTTTAAAAAAGTATTAACAGATGCAGATGCTCTCATTTCTATTTATTGTACCTTGCATGGGCAAAATCTCTGTGCTAACGCTGCTATTTCAGATGATACTTTGCAACAAGTTAGAAGCATCGTAGTTGACTATGTTCATGCACATGCAGCAAAGTATCACCAGTTTCATAACATGGCAATGTTAATGATGAGGTATTCAGGGTGGGTGGGGTTTGCCTTGTTATTCTAAAGTGCACTGGCTATCACAGGGATGAGTGCTAGCCAATATTTTATTTCTGTGCAAACAGATAGTTAAATTTTATTTATTTTTTTTTTTGAGACAGAGTATTATAACTTTGTCACCCTTGGCAGAGTGCTGTGGCATCACAGCTCACAGCAACCTCCAACTCTTGGGCTTATGTGAGTCTCTTGCCTCTGCCTCAGCTTCCTGAAGTAGCTGGGACCTCAGGTGCCTGCCACAACACCCAGCTTTTTTTTTTGTTGTTGTTGTTGCAGTTGTCATTGTTGTTTTAGCTGGCCGGGGCTGGGTTCGAAACCACCACCCTCTGTATATGGGGCCGACGCCCTACCCACTGAGCCACAGGTGCCGCCCAGATAGTTAAATTTTATAAAGAATAGAATGAGCAATGTGAATTATTGAAAGAAGATTTTTATAGAAATGTATCATTTCTGTGTGATATGCCAAATCCAAACAAATATTTCTTCACAAAGTAAAACTAAGTCTATAAATGATATATGGCAAAATTCGAAGCATTTTTTTAAAAGCTACCTTTTTTAAAAAACACTTCTTCTTCAATAGGAAATTTTAGATGCACATTTTCCCAATTTAGCAAAGGTCACTGATGAGCAGGATGGTATCTGTGAATAATCTGAAGAATTCGCAGCTGTTATAGACCTATGAATCAGAGAATACAATGCAATGTTCACTGATGGTGAGATATCACATTCATTTCAGCCTCACGTAGTTTACACCACCGAGGCACCTAAAGAACTACATATGGAACTGATGGAGCTCTCAGTAGTTGACGTTTTAAAGTTATTGTTGGATGCTAAAAAAGAACCAACTAAAATATAGAAAAATGCAATAGAATACCACGCCTTTGACAAAATGCTTTCTTGCTTTTCAGCCACTTATTCCTGTGAATCTACATTCATTCCCACCTAACCCAAATCAGGATGCCCTTAATCTCACAAATGACTGATTCCCATCTGGAAGATCAATTCAAACTACAGACCTCCATGCTGCAACCAAATATTCAAATGCTTTCTAACAAAAAGCAGACACGACAAAGTCTTTAAAAGATTAGTTAACTTTAAAATCATTAGTTTTCATTTTTTGAAATTATTAAGGACATAGTAGTTAATTTTTATAAAATAATGTACATTTTGAAGAATATCTAAAAGAACTTTCTTGAATGTGGTCTTATTTGATGACAGCTAAATTAACCTTCCAACATGGAACGGTTCCCCACTTCTGCCTTTAAACTATCTAAGAAAATCTAAGAATAATAGCTATTCTTCACTGAGTGCTTTCTTTATGCCTGGTACTTTCTAAGTATCATCTCATTGAATTCTAACAGTCATCAAAAGAGTTTTCTAACAGATAAGGAAAATAAGGATTGATATGATTAAATAGTTTGTACAACAAAGGTCAGTGAGCTACTGCGTAGTAGAACTGGGATTTGAGCCTAGCCTAGTAGACTCTAAAGCTGGTAGTAGTTAATATTAAACTAAACCATAATCTGAAATGCAGTGTTTTTACACACACACACAAATTTCTGACCTGTTTGTTGATGGTAAGTTCTACAGAAGCCTAACATTGGAGAAAGGGTGTAAACTGTATATAAATTCAGAGATTTAAAGTCTTAATGAATACTTAGGAGAGTAAAATAAGATTCTAACCAGTTTTTGCAAGGATCTCTATACAGTTAGGGAAAGTGTCAGAAAAGGAGGCATGGATAAGCCCCCTAAATCAGAATGTGGGGTCTCTTACAGGAGCTGGTTTCTTAAAACTTTCTAAACGAGTTTAAGTGGAACATGAAATATGATTCCTGTAAAACAGCATGACTTTTGTGTACAGAGATATGAAGCAGGAATTAAAGTATGTGTTCTACCGCCTTAAAAGTCAATCTAGGGAGAGGGTGAATCTCATCACACCCTGATGAAAGTGCAGGGCAGTTACTGGGATCTCGGAAAGTTAGCTTTCTCAGACTGGGCTCTATTTTCTTCCCCAGAGCCTGTTCTAAAAATTTATGTTTATTGACATCAGAAATGTCAGCATGGAACTAGCAAGAGAAAAAAAAAAATACTTTAAAAGGCGTCAGGAAGCTTGTTTCTGTCTTGTCACCCCTGTTGACAGTATCTGTCACTTTCAGTGTTCATCTGGACCCAACACTAGCAGAAATGCTGGAAAAATCACCTTTTAATTGAGCATTTTTTTGCCCTTTTGTTGAGTCTCTTTGCCCTTTTTGTTGGTTTCCACCTGTAGGCTGCAAGTTCTTCAGTCATTCGTTCTGCTCCCTAATATTTACCGAGCACCTCCTTTTCATCGGGAAAGTGTACCAGGCATATTTCACTTTAATATCTTTAGTAGATCCTGCCTTGCAAATTTATAAGAATTGAAATGTGCAGAACCACAACTCCTGGTGACTATTATCTTCATACATACCTGCTCCTGAGATCTCACTAAATCTCTAGGGACATGCTCCCACATTGACTTTAGGGATTAAACCATGAGTATCTAATAAACTATGAGCTAACAAATGCTACCTAGATAACCTTACTAACAGCCTGTCCTCCCAAGCAAGCCAATGTACACACTGGTTCCCCAGAGGACGGCCATTGTGAAGGGCTATCTGTAAGGGAAATGACAGCCTACTCCTGTATCTGTTGGTCCCAGACACAGCCCAAAGTGATCTGTGCGATAATGAACAATCTCCTGACAATTTCAGGTATTTCAGGATAATCATGTTGGAAATTCTTCATCTCTTCAATTTCTCCCAATCGATGTCTGTTCCAAAGGACAAATGCTCATTTGTGGAAGCTTTTGGAAAGTTTCCTGTTTCAAGTATAATATTACATTGTAGGCTCCCACTTTACATTAGTTGATAATTCTCCCATCATCTCAGATCTGTAATATCCAGGATTTTGCAGAACATTAAATGGACAGTTTTGAACTTCACAGTAAATGAAAGCAGGAAGGAATTTACTTACAGCCACAAGAGAACAACATTAGCAATTCAAAAGCAGGAAAGGAGGACCTCCCTGGGAAAGCTGAAGGATGCAGGTACTCCAAGCAAGTCCTCTTTACACTCCACTTACCTTTCCCTATAATTTATACCTTATTCCCTTGTCCAATTTCCCATGTTGCTACTATACGAGGTTATAAGCATTCGCATTGCATATCCAGCTATTATTACTTAAAAAAAACAAAAACGGGCCTACATTGTTTTTCACCCTACCTTCTTCCCCTGCTACCCTTATTTACCCTTCACCTTTGGGCCCTGTATCCCAAAAAAAAGGTTAGAGGCAGTTAAATCAGGTCGAGGTCCAATATCACTGGCTCATTAACCAA
>CAUYPK010128728.1:0-67336 GCA_963574355.1 Loris lydekkerianus
AACAATCAATTGAGACAGGGTGAGAAGGCAGGGTTCACAGAAAATGAGATTTGTATGTTAAAACTAATGCATACAAACCTCTGTATATGCTGTCAAATTATCCCACACTTTTATAAATAAAGAGCCATGTCTTTATTCTAATAAGTCTCTAGGGGATTTACTAGAACAATCTAGGGTGAAGAAAAGGAAATTTGGGATATGTAGGCTTACTAATATTTTCTTGATGAATTTTTTTTTTAAGAACAGAGAGAAATACAGAAAATCCACAGTATTTTTCCAAATAAAAATGAAGATTTTAAATAAGTAAATGAATAGGAAGAGAGCTCACACCTGTAAACTTAGTACTCTAAAGAAGCTGAGGTGGGAGGATGAGATGAACCTGAGCAATAATGGGGGAGCACACTTTTAAAAGAGAAAAACTTAGCTAGGCATAGTGGCACACACCTGCAGTCTCAGCTGCTTGGAAGTCTGAGGCAGGAGATCGCTTGAGCCCAGGAGCTTCAGGTTGCAGTGTGGTATGATGATGCCACTGCACTCTAACCAGGGCAACAAAGTAAAACACCGTCTAAGAAAATAAAAAAAAAAAAAAAGGGAAAATTTATGGACCTAAAAACTCTTGACAAACAGGTTATCAAGGATGGCTGCTGAGTAAGTATATAAAACATATTTTATACAGACAGTTAACTTTTTATGAATGGGTATATTCCAAAAGTTTATTCATTAATTCTTTTAATTTAATCATTCTATTTTTTTACTGACCCCAGTCAACATCATATTCATAAATTTTGAATTCAGAACACAGAATGCACACTCTCATAGAAAATAGGTAACTATGCCCATTTTAGGGGGTGTCCACTTTAGCCCATAATAGTTTTCAGACGTGTATCTGACACATACCACTAAGAGCACAATAGATTCCAACCACCACACATGTAATAGATTAAATAAAAATGGTCATAAATTCCTCTCTAATTAAGAAGTAGGGTTCGGCTCAGTGCCTGCAGCCTAAGCGGCTAAAGCACCAGCCACATACACCAGAGCTGGCGGGTTCGAATCCAGACCGGGCCTGCCAAACAACAATGACAACTACAACCAAAAACTAGTCAGGGGTTGTGGTGGGCGCCTGTATTCCCAGCTTCTTGGGAGGCTGAGGCAAGAGAATCAATCACTTAAGCCCTGAAGTTTGTGTTTGCTTTGTGCTGTGATGCCACATCAATTTACCCAGGGCAACAGCTTGAGGCTCTTTCTAAAAAAAAAAAAAAAAAAAAAAAGTAGGGTTCACATGCCCTTTTCTTAAATCTAAGAGGCCTCTGTGACTTCTCTGACCAACAAAACATGACAAAAATAAAGCTATACCAATTCCAAGCCCAAGCTTAAGAGACTGGCAGCTTTCAAATCCTTTCCTGAAACCCTCACTCTAGATGTCTTGAGTTGCCTCATAAGAAGTCCAACCACCTTAGCAAAGAGGCCATCTACAGAGCCCTTAAGACCATATACAGAGGCAGGGGCCACTAAGCTTGGCCTTCCTGTCCAACCACATGACGCTTAAACAATCTTGGACCCTTAAGACCATACCAGCCACTAGAAGGCGGCCAGTGAGTAAGCTTAGTCAATGCCACAGGAAGCAGAAGAACCACCTAGCTGAGCCCTGCCTCATGAGTCGTTGATGTTTAGAGTGGTTTGTTACTCAGCAATTATTATCTGGAACAATCTATGGCTTTTTCAGGAAATGAAAGAAATATAGCTCTTTCCTGCCCTAGCATCAGGAACAGAGTTCCCTTCCCTGGTTCTCCACTGGTAGACACAGGGCTCTGATGGTAGTGTCAGCCATGTTTTTCCCTAGCTGTGTCCCTTGGAGCTAATACTACAGCCGAAGTATATATGTGTTGAGAACTAGGAAGGTACACAGTATGATCATCGTCAAAGGACTTTCCTGTCTGTTTTGAAACCATCCTAGAATTTTCTATATGCTCCAAGTTAGGGTAGGATAGCTTTCAAAATTCTGAAGAAATACAATGTATAGTTAAAATATGGTTGGTGTGCTGATACTGAAGCCAAAGATACCACAAGAAAAGAAAAACTGGGTGACACCTGTGGCTCAAAGGAGTAGGGCGCCAGCCCCATATGCTGGAGGTGGCAGGTTCAAACCCAGCCCCGGCCAAAAAACAAGAAAGAAAACCACACAGAGGTAAAAATCCTCAACAAAATAGTGGCACACTGAATCCAATACCACATTAAAAGGATTATATACCATGACAGTGGGATTTATTCCAGAAATGCCAGTGTGATTCAACATACAAAAATAAATAAATAAAATCAATATAATATACTATTAATACATTAGCAGAACAAAGAGAAAAAATACATACCATCTCAAAAGATGCACATAAACAATGGACAAAATTCAACAACTTTTCACAAATATTCAGCAAACTAGGAATGTTATCTTTAACATGATAAAGGACACTTATGAAAAACCAAAACAAACTAAAACACCAACTCACACTAACTTCATCATCAATGATAGAAGACAGAAAGCTGGGGCGGTGCTTGTGGCTCAAATGAGTAGGGCACTGGCACCATAAGCCAGAGGTGGCGGGTTCAAACCCAGCCCTGGCCAAAAAAAAAGAGAAGACAGAAAGCTTCCCCTAAGATGAGAAACAATCTGAGCATGCTTACTTTCCCCACCACTATTCAACACTGAAATCCTAGCCAGAGAAATAGGCAAGAAAAAGAAATAGAAGGCATCCAAATTGGAAAGAAGTACTAAATTATTTCTATTTGCAGGTGACTCAATTTTATATAAAGAAATCCTGGCTAGGCACAGTGGTTCATGATTGTAATCTTAACACTTTGGGAGGCCAAGGTAGGAGGATCACTAGAGCCTAGGACTTCAAGCCTAGCCCGGCCAACACAGTGAGACTCTGTCTCTAAAAAATAAGAAAAAAAAATTTACTGAGCATAGTGGTGTACCCTGTAGTCTCAGCTACTCAGGAAACTGAAGCAGGAGGATCACTTGAACCCAGGCATTTGAAGTTGAAGAGGGAGAAAGAGAATCCATAAGAATAAAACACCTGTAAGTAAATTTATCCAGAGGTGAATGATTTATACATTCAAACTACAAAATATTTTTGGAAGAAATTAACAATGTAAGTAAGCGGAAAGATACCCGTATCAATGGTTTGTAAGACTTAATACTTTTAAAATGGCAACTCCCCAAAGCAACCTACAGATTCAATGCAATTACTATCAAAATTCTCAAATAGCCAAAGCAATATTTAAAATGAAAAACAAAGTTGAGAGATTCATACTACCCACATTCACTACTTCAAAACTTACTACAAAGCTAAACTAAAATAATGTGGTACTGATATAAAGACAGACATAACATATATAGCAGTGAAACAGAATTTAGAATCCAGAACTAAATGTGAACATCTACAGTCAATTTGGGGTTTTTTTGTTTGTTTGTTTTGTTTTTTTGAGACAGAGTCTCAAGCTGTCATCCTGGGTAGAGTGCTGTGGCATCACAGCTCAGAGCAACATCAAACTCTTGGGCTTAAGCAATTCTCTCGCCTCAGCCTCCCAAGTAGCTGGGACTACAGGCGCCCGCCACAACACCTGGCTATTTTTTGGTTGTAGTTGTCATTGTTGTTTGGCAGGTCCAGGATGGACTCGAACCCACCAACTCTGGTATATGTGGCTGGCGCCCTAGCCACTAAGCTACAAGCACCAAGCCTTTTTTTTTTTTTTTTTTTTTTTTTTTTTGAGGTAGGTTCTTGCTCTGTCACCTGAGCTAGAGTGCAGTGGCAGCTTCATGGCAGCAAACTCCTGGGCGGGAGCAATTTTCCTGGCTCCCAGTAGCTGGGACTAGAGGCCAGCTCCTCCATGCCTGGCTTATTTTTCTATTTTTTGTAGAGACGTGGGTTTCAGTCTTGCTCAAGCTGGTCTCAAGTGCCTGGCCATAAGCAATCCTCCCACCTCAGCCTCTCGAAGTACCAGGATTGGCTGGGCGTGGTTGTTCACGCCTGTAATCCTAGCACTCTGGCGGCCAATTAGGGTGAACTGCTTGAGTTCACAAGTTTGAGACCAAACTGAGCAAAAACTGTCTCTACTAAAAATGGTAAAACTGAGGCAACAGAATGGCTTGAACCCAAGAGTTGGAGGTTGCTATGAGCCATGATGCCCCGGCACTTTACCCAGGGCTTGAGACTCTGTCCAAAAAAAAAAAAGTGCTAGGATTACAGGCCTGAGCCACTGTATCTGGCCAGGCCTATTTATTTTTAACCAAGTGCCAAGACCACTCAATAGAGAAAGAACGGTCTCTTCAGTGAATGGTGCTGGGGCAATTAGATGACTATATATTAAAAAAATGAAGTTGAAGTCCTATTGGGGTGCATCTAAAAACATTAACTCAAAATGGATCAAAGACCTAAATGTAAGAAATAAAATTATAAAACCTTTAGAAGAAAACAATGTGGTAAAGCTGCATGCCCTAGGATTTGATACCAAAGCACAACAAAAGAAAATAATAAATTGGATTTCATCAAAATTTAAAACTTTTGTGCAAAGAACAGTAACAAGAAAATGTACGGAGAAAGCCTACAGGATGGTAGAAAATATTTGAAAATAATATATCTAATAAGGGTTTAGTATCCATAATATATAAAGAACCATTATAACTCAACAACAGAAGCCAGGCATGGAAGCTCATGCCTGTAATCCTAGCACTCTGAGAGGCTAAGTAAGGAAGGTGAATTACTTGAGGTCAGATCAGCCTGAGCAAGAGTTAGACCCCATTTCTATTAGAAATAGAAAAACTAGCCAGGTGTTGTGGCAGGCACCTACTTGGGAGGCTGAGGCAAGAGGATCCCTTGAGCCCAAGAATTTAAGGTTGCCCTGTGAGCTAAGACACCACAGTACTCTACCCAGGGCAACAGAGTAAGATTCTGTCTCAAAAAAAAAAAAAAAAAAAACTCAACAACAAAAACACAATCAGATTAAAACTGGGCAAAGGACTTGAACATGGACATTGCTCCAAAAACATGTATATGCAAATGGCCAACAAGCACATAAAAAGACATTCAATATCACTGGTCACTGAGGAAATTTTAATCAAAACTACAGGGAGATATCACGTCCTACCAACTAGAATTAGCTTTAATCAAAACCCAGAAAGTATTAGCAAAGACATGCAGAAATCAGAAAATCAGTGGTAGAAATAAGTTAAATAAACACAGAATTACCATGTGAGCAACAATTATACTCATAGGTATATACACATATCCACATGGAAACTTGTATACAAATGTTTATGGCATTATTTATAATAGTCAAAAGGTGAAAACAATCCAAATGCTCATGAACAGATAACTGGATAAACAAATTGTGGTATATACATACATACAATGGAATATTATTCAACCATAAAAAGGGACTGATACCAATTCATGCTATAACTTAGATGTACTCAAAAAATATTATACTATGAGAAGGGTACCTGTGGGGTGGAAACTTTTTGACTGTTGATAAAAAGGGAAAGACCAAGCCAGTCGGGGAGTGGGGCCCTTTGGAATTCTTCTATGCCATAAGCTCCCAGCTGGTGAATAAAGTCCTTCCTCTTATAAAAAAATTACTAAATAAATATTATGCTAAATAAAAGCAGCTAGACATGAAAAGTCACATAGTGTATGATTCCTTTATATGACAATCTAGAAATAACCAAATTCACAGACTGCAAACAGATGAGAAGCTACCAGAAGATGGAAAGAGGGGAGATGGAGCGATTACTTAATGAGTATGGGGTAATGAAAAAGTTTTGCAATGAGAGAGAGCTGGTAGTTGCACAACATTGTGAATATGCTAAACACCACTGAACTTCAGATTTTAGAATGGTTAATTGTATGTTACATAATTTTGCCTGAATAAAAGAAAATGTTGGCCTGTTAATTTACTGATTCATTTATACAAATACTTGAGTACATATATCATATGCTAGGTACTTTCCTGGTACATAGGTTAAGGAGATGGACATTTTCTGCTACAAAGAAAAAAAGCAAGGTAAAAGATTAGGGAAATGACAGCACAGGCTATTTGGAGATTCCTCCAAAGAGGTGAAATTGGAACAGAGATCTAGGTAAACTGAAGAATATTATTCCTGCTAAATAACGAAAGAAAATTAAGTACTAATTATGATTTTAAACTTATCAAAATTTGTCATATGTAAAAATCATTTTCTTTTAAAAAGGGGAGATATCATATGTTCCTTTTAATACAGATATATCATGAATTTAGTTTCTAGACATTATACTGTTATAAATATAATTTATTTACAGTCCATAATGTTCTTCTACCCCTACTTGTAAGATACTTTTCCAGGACCAAGCCATATTCCCAAGAGAACCAGTTGACCTTTGTTAATAAGTCATTCCCTTTATGAATCATTCAGGAAAGGGGGGGGGAGGAATGATTGCTTCCAATTATGAGGTTCTCGTCTCATATTTTCGCTTTTAATCCTCACAATACTTTTTTTTTTTTTTAAGACACAGTGTCTCACTCTGCTGCCCAAGCTGGAGGGCAGTGGCACAATCACAGCTCACTACAGCCTCAAACTCTTGGGCTCAAGTGATAGCCCTGCCTCAACCTCCCAAGTATCTAGGCCTACAGGTATGTGCTACCACACCTGGATAATATTTTAAATTTTTCATAGAGATATGGTCATAATATATTGCCCAGGCTGCTCTCAAACCCCTGGATCCACCCTGGCCTCCTAAAGTGCTGGGATTACAGGCATGAGCCATAGCACTAAACCCAAGTATTTTATTATTATGGTAAAAATACACATAACAAAATGTACCATCTTAATAATTTTCAAGTATACAGTTCAGTGGTATTAAATACATTTATAATATTGTGCAACCATCACCACTATCTATCTTTATAACTCTATAGTTATCTTTTCTTCCTTTTTTTTTTTTTTTTTTTTTTTTAAGAGACAGAGTCTCACTTTATTACCCTCGGTAGAGTACCATGGCGTCACAGCTCACAACAACCTCCAGCTCTTGGGCTTCTGCAATTCTCTTGCCTTAGCCTCCCAAGTAGCTGGGACTACAGGCGCCCGCCACAATGCCAGGCTATTTTTTTGTTGCAATTTGCCCAGGGCCAGGTTCGAACCCACCACCCTCGGTATATGGGGCCGCCCCCATAGTTACCTTTTCAAAGGCAAGAAAATTGAGGTTCAGAGAACATAAATAACAACATAGTAGCTAAAGGAAGGGCCAGAACTCAAACCAGGTCTGACTCCTTCCATAAATAAACTCACTTTTCCTGCACACACCATAAGCCAGAATGTGTAAATACAAAGAATGAAGGGACTCTACCCTTAACATGCATGTTGTCTCCACACTGGAGACTCATCCAAGAGGCATCAAACATCTTTCAACTTGGAGGCGGCAGGAAAGACTCCTAGGACATGAGGCTTCACTGCCTATACCCTGACAAGGCCAACTTATCTAAGAACAAAGAAATGTACCCTCCATCACCCCACCTAACCTAGTGGCTTCAGTATCCAGCTGTGTCCCATTAATCACAGACCTTCCAGAAGCAGGTACAGATGGCCAAACAAGCCCCCATACTTTAGTCCCGTCACACTGACTCCTCTGAGTTCCTTGTTAGAAAACTTTATAGCAGTTTTAGCAGAAAAGCCATATAAAATTTTCTCCAAAATAGCCAACATCCTGCTGAGAAACATGCTAATTGTGGAAAGGGCTTCTTTGCCTTTAACTTGTATTTCCATAAGCAATCTGTAGTTATGAATAGGTGCTGAGCTATAACCATTATGTTCTCTACAGAGTGACCAGGCCTTAGGGACTTGTTCATCAGTAACAAGCTAATGTTTGTAAAACCCTGTAAAAACAAAATGACTAAATACTATCATTATTACTAGACTACTGGTTTAAACGTAATTAAGAGGGAGAAAGGAGAAAAAAACCACATTTGTAAATTAGGTTAGGGAGTGCTACTCAGCAAGATGTAAGCAACATCTGAACCACAGGGGTAAAGAACATCCTAACTGAATTTGTTAAAGGATATTGAATGCAATTTTGCTGCTATAAGAAAATAACTTAAAACATGGAGTGCTGATGAGAATAATAAGCCAACATAGGCAAAACAGATGTTGGATGAAAAGGAAAGGCTGCATGAAAATGTGTACTAGAAACATATACTCTGGTTCAAATCCAGCCCCGGCCAAACTGCAACAAAAAAATAGCCAGGCATTGTGGCAGGCGCCTGTAGTCCCAGGTACTCAGGAGGCTGAGGCAAGAGAATCACTCCAGCCCAAGAGCTAGAGGTTGCTGTGAGCTGTGACAGCACAGCACTCTACCAAGGGGACAAAGTGAGACTCTGTCTCAAAAAAAAAAAAAAAAAAAAAAGTCTACAATCTGAACAACATCTAAAATTCGATTGCAATTCAGTTTCAACTAACCATAGAGTGGTGAAAACATGAACTCTGAAGACCAACAAGCGTGTTGCTTTGTTCTTTTTTCTTCATTTGTAAAAGGGGATAATTCCTACCTCTACAGTAAGGGTGACACAAAGGTGACACCCAGAAGTGGCCAGTTCCCTTTTCCAGTGCCCTCTCCCTGAACAACCACCATGGGGAACCACTTCAGTCACACAGGTCCTCTGACCAGCCATGTTTCTCCTACTCCTTTGCTAGCTTGCTCATGCTCATCTTTTAATACTGTGGTCCCCAACCCTGGGGCTATACACGGGTACCAGTCTATGGCCTGTTAGGAACCAGGCTGCACAGCAAGAGGTGACCAGAGAGCAAGTGAAGCTCCATCTGTCACGGTCCTCACCACCTCCAGATGGGTCCACCTAGTTGCAGGAAGTTGTATAATATTATAATATTTTATTATATATTACAATGTAATAATAATAGAAATAAAGTACATAGTAAGTGTAATGCACTTGAATCATTTCCAAACCATTCCCCTACACCCTGTCCCAGTCTGTGGAAAAATTATCTTCCATGAAACTGGTGCCAAAAAGGTTGAGGACCACTCCTTTAAAGTTACTTCCTTGGGAAACATCTCCAACTAACCCAGGTCCAAAATCCACAGTGTCCCTAAATCCACAGCACCTCTGGTCTACTGTCATGGCACCTACCACACTGTGCCATACATGTAACCAAATTATTCTTTTGACTCATTCATCACCCAGAAGCTCCTTGACAACAGCAATCAGCATCTTACTTAACTTTTTAGCTTCAGCAGCTAGCACACAGCTCCTGGCACACAGTTCTCAAAAAAATGTAGGTAGTTAAATAATTCTCAATTATCCCTAGGTAAAATTAGAAGCCAAGCAGCTTTCATGGGGCAAATCTTGGGAGTATGAAAAAAAAAAATTCAGGAAAAATCCTTCTCTGAGTCACCACCCCTTGCTTTGTTTGCCATTATTTGACTTGAGAGAGTTAGTTACCCATTCTGAGACTCAGGTGCCTTCCACATAAAATGAGAGAATTCAACTAGAAAATATCTACAGTCTCTACAAACAAGATCTGACATATCTTTATATTCTAAAATCTTAACTTTCTCTACTACATCTCAATCCTCTATTACTACGAAAATTCACATCTGTAGAATGTTTATCATTCTTCTCACTCATAACAAACAAGTGTTGTCTATGGTGTTATTAGTCCCATTATACAGATGAGGAAACCAACTCAGGCTAAGCAATTTGCCCAAGGTCATTCCATTAAGTCAAGGTCATTCCACTAAGTACAGAGTGCAGGACTGGAATTCGGACCCTCAAAGCTAGTGTTCTCCAGCATCCCACACTTCTCAAACTAGGAAGGAGATAACCCCAGATAGGGGTAGGGAAGAAGATAACCCCAGATAACATGGTAGGATTCCAGAGAATCCTCTGGAATTCCAGGGGAGCCAGGGATAAACACAATACACAATCTTACTAAAAGATGTAGGAACAAAATGGGTTTATATTAAAACAATTAGAAATATTACTGATTACAATGTAAAATTCACATTAAATTTTAAGATAAAATGTAATAGGTTTCCCTCCCTTCACTCCCACTCCCAAGGAGAAAGTCACATAGAAAAGCCTTTTGAAACGTGAACACTTAATTTACCCCATAATAAGCTTTCAAACAGTAGGCTATATTAATCTAAAATGAGAGAATTTAATTTGCAGCATAAAGTTATGACTTCTGGGCATTACTGGACAAGGAAGGGTTTAAGAAAACTAGCTTGTCTATCCTTCTAGCTTTTAAGTCATCAAAAGCACCTAAGAAAGTTACATAGTAAATGAAGTTTCCCATCATAAAACTCCCCTATGCAACAAACTCCAGAGCCAAACTATCAGAACAAGGAAAGGAGAGAACCCTAACCTCCAGTAGCAGTCAACGAAGGCAGATGCAAGGCACATTCAATTGTAGACATATATTCCAAACTACATAGAACCACTGTGAGGTATCTGTTATCCTTCAAACTACATAGAACCACTGTGGGGTATCTGTTATCCTCCTCTTGTCTTCCAAACCTGCAGAATCTGGACACAGTGACAAAGAGCTTACCACGTTCCCGGCCCCTTACCTTTATGCAGGCTACCTAATGGGCATTAACCTTCCAGAATACAAAGTTTATCTCTGAAAACTTCCATGTAATTATCATGACGCTTGGAGATGCACATTCTACCACTCTGATGCTGCTGTTGTTCTAAAGTATCATCCTATTTTGGATAATAAAATAAATTCAGCTTTTGTCTCCACTTAAGAAATCAACTTTCTCAGCTCAGAAGTGCAATTCCTCTTCAAGGGAAAGATGTACAAAAAAAAAAGAAAGAAATCAAGTTTCTAATAAATACACTTTGGGGCATTGCCACAGAATCAGTGCCTCACCTGGAAAGGAAATAAGTATATCAGAACAACAGATCCTGATATTTTCCTTAGTAAAATGGCCTCATAAGAAGTTACCAAACAACCTCCATTTAATTTTTTTTTAATAGTCAAAACCAGCATGTAACAGATCCTAGAAAAAAAAGTGAATCATGAAATGAAATGTAGGGCCCAATTACTTTTCCTTGAGAATTAAAAGATTTAGGGCTCGGTACCCATAGTACAGTGGTTAGGGTGCTGGCCACATACACCGGGGCTGGCAGACCCACCCAGGACCTGCTAAACAACAATGACAACTATAACAAAAAAATAGCCGGACATTGCGGCAGGTGCCTATAGCCCCAGCTACTTGGGAGGCTGAGGCAAGAGAACTGCTTAAAGCCCAAGAGTTTGAGCTTGCTGTGAGCTGTAACACCACCTCACTCTACCAAGGGTGACTCTTATACGCCCAAGAGTTTGCTGTGCGCTATGACGCCACCTCACTCTCCCAAGACTGACTTTTTTTTTTATTGAGACAGAGCCTCAAGCTGTCACCCTGGGTAGGGTGCTGTGGCATCATAGCTCACAGCAACCTTCAACTCCTGGGCTCAAGCAATTCTCCTGCCTCCACCTCCCAAGTAGCTGGGACTACAGGCGCCCATCACAATGGCCGGCTATTTTTTTGGTTGCAGCCGCCATTGTTGTTTGGAAGGCCTGGGCTGGATTCAAACCCGCCATCCCAAGTGTATGTGGCTGGCACCTTAGCGGCTTGAGGCACAGGCGCCAAGTCCCAAGGGTGACTCTTACAAGCCCAAGAGTTTGAGGTTGCTGTGAGCTGTGACACCACCTCACTCTACCGAGGGTGACATAGTGAGATTCTGTCTCAACAACAACAAAGAAAAGAGAGATCTAGGTCATTTTGGGTCAGATAACACAAAGCAGTAGGTTTGAGTGAAGGAGCTTTTTAATATTTATATTCCTCTTGAGAACCCCAACATCATTTTTTGAGACTTTCTATCTACAACAAGAAACAGAAGAAACAGCAATGTGCTGCCACCAGGGTTAGGGCCCACTTCTCTGTTCCCCTCCAAAGACCATGCCCTTCACAGTGGCAGACTACCCAACCCACTTGAGCTTCAGTCACAAAAAGGTCTGGAGAAAGAGCCAGAGCACAGCACATACAACTTCGCAACAGGCAATCCACTTACCAGAAGCATGGCCAGCACCACATCTACTGGCAAAGAACAAAAGGATAACAAACTGTCAGGTCCCAGCTTACAAAAAAAAGGGGGTGGGGGGTAATCCTCTAATTACCACTCATAGGGCCTTAAAGAGGGTCTAGATGACCCCCTTGAACCAGAGCTTTCCTGATGCTGGGGCTCAACTCAATGCCACTTCCTAGAATCCTTCCCTGACTACCTCAGCCAGCCAAGAGCTTTCCTTTTTTCTTATAGTGAGTTCCCACCATACTTCCAATCTTCTATACAGTCTACTACTTCACTTCATCCTAAATTTTATGACTTTCTAGTTTCTTCCTGGTGGGTCTTTATTCTCAGCGGAGTAGCCTGTTCCCTAAGCACAGATGGTGAATTTTCATTTTTCCTGACTGTTTCTGCCACAAGCTCCTGTCCTGGTACTATCTCAGTCAAATATGCATCTCCTCTCACTGTGCACAGGGGCTAAGATGCCACCTTATTCCTGCAGATCACACCCTAATTGGTGGGTGCTATGTCTCACTCATACTAACCCAATAAAGCACAATAACTAAAACATTATGGAAACGCAGGGTACATTATCTGAGCATTAATTACATGAGAAAAAGATTCCCAGGTCTCAGTTAATGATCCACTTTATCTCAAGGAATACAGAATACAGTAAGAATTCTCACATGATTCCTGGAGTTGACAGAAACCAACAGGTATCTACATTTGTGTCATCAGCACAGGCCAACAAAGTTTCCTCAAAGAAAGGTTTTATGCTTAATGATAGAAATCTCATCCTCTCCTCCCTAGGTTGGTCTGTCCCCACCCCACCCCCACCCCATTTCCTGGAATCCTGTTGTACAGAACTTAAGATAGTCAATAAGGCTTTCTAAAATGATAGTCATTTTGTATTTTTAATTATGAATAACAGATAATACACAAGCACATACATTTTCTTATTTTTCTGTTTAAAATTGAATGTTCTTCTATTCCCATTAGCTGCTGTGGTGCAAATCACACAGCACCTATGTCCCTTCTTCTCCCTCTATTGCCCACAGGGCAGCTAGGCCTCCCTCCCTCTGGCTTCATTCCCCCTGTTCAAAGAAGTCCAAGCACCATCTACACATTCAGGCCTCAGCTGCCTCTCTATGGTAGCCTTCCAAATCCTCTCATCTCACCTCCTTCTTTCTCACTCAGTAGTTCTCTTCCCAGTTTCTCTCTGCATCTGAAGTCAGTTGACACCCCATGCACAAAAAAAATCCAATAACTTTTCTTCCTCTATGAACACTGGCAAAACAGCATACAAGGGTCCTGATTCCATGGAATCAATACTGAAAGCCTTGGTCATGACACATCTCTGTAATAGTTCTTAAAATGACCATTACACGGAAGTTCAGCTATTGCATAATATTTGATAGGTTAGATCACTTGTTGGACAGTCTTGCCATATGAAGATGAAAAATTAGAGATGGGCAAATTTAACACAATTTCCTTTGTTTGCTTGAGCTAGCTCAGACTTACAATGCCACAGTGAGAGTTTTATCTTTCTTGAAGTACAGCTTTAACATCATAAAAAATGATTTTAACAGAATGATAAATCATTCTTATCTATCCTGATAATACCCAGAAAGGATCTTCTAGATTTAAAAGGTGAAAAATTAAAGATATTCAAGCAGAGGTGTTTAGAGAATCTAAATCCCAAACACAGGGGAAAACAAGCAGCAGCTCAGATGTGTCAGTTAAAAGAATGATTTTTTTCAAGGCACAAACATGAGCAGGGAGAGCAGGGACATTTTAATGGTATTAACAATTGGTCACTGCTATTGCCTGTTTCTAATGGAATGTCTTTATAGCCTTCTCACTGAGGCCATCTTATTAATTCCAAAAAGCATCCAAGGAAAACAATTGGTCTTCTTTCTCCCTCCCAGAAAAATGCATATAAATGTCTCAAGGAAAAAAAAAAATTCTGGCGTTCTCCCTGGCCAGCTCTTTGCTTTCCTGGCTTCTGTACTGTGACAGCTGGAACAGATGGCGTCTGGGTGAGACACCTTACATCTTAGACCTCATCCATGATCAGGTCTGATATTAACTAGTGATGCTGGAATCCAAGCGTTCCTATCGCTAGCACCTACTCATAGGGATTTCCAGTCTCAGATGATATTTTCCAGTTTTCATACTAGTAAGGCTTATTTTGTTTTGGCCAAAGAATTTTAATCTTTAGACTAATTCTTAATATTTATATTGCCACAATACAGCAAAAGAATAAATTTCTTTTCATTTGAAAAAAAAATGCTGAACACTATTTAGCCAGACATGATACATACGATGCAGTCTTTTAATAGGCCATTTTCAAAGATGTGAAAGACCTCAGAAGATTTTTAGACCAACTGAAATTCCACCTAGTCATTTCTCAAAATAAAGATTTAACACACATATGCAACAAAACAGAAAACATTTCCAAAGGCTTCGCCAGTGTGTATTCACGGCAACTGCTAGAAAAAAAATTACGGCTCCTCTTCAGTTATATGCTATGAATATAAATTAAAAACCTACTACGACGATCCTCAATATAGCCTTTATGACTCCACAAAAATAAATTTAGAAATATATAAACATACGCACATCTCATTCTGAAAACGGATTCAGACCTTAATACAAAAAACGTGAAATAAAACTGTTTCCTTCAACGGACCACTAACTGAAGCCTTCTTAAATTTCAAAGCACATCCACACACTTCATACATTTCCATTTTGTTGCTGTTTCAAATTAAAGGTAAAGAATTTTCCACAGAGGACTTGCTCTAAAGGCCCAAATATTAAATCAACGTCCCCAACCCGGGCTGACAGTATAGAAACATGGCAAAACATACGTGAGCAACAACCTGGCGTCTAAACAGGAAAATGTAAACACCGTGATAGGGATAATTTTAATTATCTGCATCTCCGGGAGCCCATTCTGACCTTTAGCATTAATCAGAGGCAGAATATGTGGATTTTGCCCAAAACTGGATGCCAGTGCCCGCCTGCCTTCGAGGCCACTGCAGCTCTCTGATTATGAATCAGTCAGAGGTTCATCTGCAGTGGAATGACTCAGTATAAACTTTTAAATAATGGTTTTTAAAAACCCCACCTAAACTAGCCCAGGATGAGCACGTTTGTCTATGCAGATACCCTAATCGGCCCGTCTCTCATTGCCGTCTTGGCCTCGCGGGAGATGCTGATTTCTCAACACCCCGTGGGGGTCACGTTCGTTAAGAGGCCTCCGCACCCCGTTTCCTGAAAAGCTGCGGCCCCAGCCCCCCTCGGCCCGGAGCCGAGCTCCAGGACAAAGTTTTTCGAAGTTGAGGCGTTGCGGGTGCAGGAGAGAACCCGGCTGGGGAGGAGAGCTACAGTGGCGCCGCACTCGCCGGCAGGACCGGCCGGGCCTGAGCCCCACTGGGCCCGCGGGCCCAGGCGCCGAGGGTGTGGGATGCAGGCGCCGGGACAGAGTGGGCCGCTCTCCGGGGCCCATCCACCAGCCGCGGCCCCCAGCCCGCCCGCGCCCTGCCTGTTGAGGCTCCTCACCTCGCAGTCCGCGCCGCTCCGCAGGCTCAGGAGAGCCGGGCGCGTCCTCCGCCGCGGTCCGCAGCGTCCTGCTCCCCGGGCAGCCCCATGTCGGGGGGCGGGGAAGGGCCGGCGGCCGCCGCCGCGCCGCCGGCTGGAAAGTCCCGGCTGGGCTGCAACCCCGGCTCGCGCACGCGGCGGCCGCGCCGCGCTCCCTCGCGCCCTCACGCACTCTCTCGCAGGCACTTCCTCTCCCCGCTGGAAATCCCCGGCGCGCTCTCCCGCCCCGCCCCTGCCGCCCGCGCGCGTGGGAGCGGCAGGAGCCTGCGAGCGCCACCGGCCCCACGCGCCCGCCGGACCCCGCGCGCCCCCGTGGCCCGCGCGCGCCCGCGGTCCGTTGCTAAGGGCCCTCGCGCCGGCGCCCGCCCGCCTGGCCTTAGCGACGCCCGCGCCCCCGCCCCCGCCCCCTCCGGCCGGCCCCGCCGCGCCGCCCGCGGGCCTCCCTAGCTCCGCGCAGCCCCCGCCGCTGTGCGGGCCCGCCTTTCCGGGTCAAGCAGCCATGCGAGACGCGTTGGGGCCCGAGAACGCGGGGTTCTTCGCGGCGGGGGCTGGGGGCGTCCCGCGCTCGCCACTCGCACACTCGCTCACATTGCACCCAGCTCGCACACATGCTCCCCCCAGTGTCACCTGAGCCGACACATAGGCTCATCTCCACTCGCCCTTACACAGACACAGACACGCTCAGTGCGACACACATTCTCCTAGCCTGTCACAGGCACATACACCACTCACAGTCGGGCTCCCTCACACACGTGCACATGCACACTCCCATCTCCCTCACAGGCAGGTGGGTGGGGCTGGAGGTGACTCAAGCCATCTGGGCCCCTGCTCTTTTTTATGGCGGAGGGAGGGATGGCTTAAACATTTGTTGGGCTGCAGTTTCCTTTTCTCTCCCTGGCCTGGTCCTAAACTCAGGAGTTGGGTCTTGGTGTAATGAGGACCAGGACTGGGGTGGCCAGTTTGGTGCGAGCCCCTGAGGCCCCCGCTGGCCTAGCTGTCCCTACGCCCCACCTCCCCCACCCAAGGCAGGTGCACTATGCATCCAGGAGCACCCGTTTGTCCAATGGCCTTGGCCTCCTCCCCAAAGCCATCAGGGATTCCCTGAGGCCCCTAAGATTGCACCCAGCATGGCAGGGCCTGGCAAGGTGTGAATGGAGGGCCTGCCTCTGGGAGACTCAGGCCAACCGAGGAGGGAGAACATCACGCTTGTCCACAGGTAAGCAGTGAAGTGCAGAATGAATTTTCGCTTCTCGAGGAGATTCATAAGATCCTAGACCAGAGCTGAGACCAGTGTGACCAGCTGAAACCAGTCCTCCTTGTATTTCTCCAGTGACTCATGTGAGTAAGAGAAGGAAGTCCAGCATCTCCCCCTGAAGCTTCCTCCATGGAATATTCCAGAATCTCAGACAGTCATCGGCTCCTTGAGCCCAACAGGTGCTTGTCCTAAAGCCACAGCAGCTAGGGGCCTTGCTAACCACACTCAGGAAAACCACAGTGGCACCCCCTACTTGCTCCTACTTGCTCCACAGGAGCACAGCTCTTAGTTCAGACCTGAGAGAGTTCCCAAAGCATCCATGCCAGGGTGATGGACCAACCCTGCCCAGTCCCTGCACACAGACCCCTGCACTCTAGGTTGAACCTGGGTCCCCCAGTGGGCTTCCCTTTCCCACATGGTGTGTTCCCCTTCCAAGCCATGGGTGTCCTTTCCTGCCTGTTGGAAGTTATGATGATCTCATTCTCAGAAGCTCAGGGGCCCCACCACTGCCCATGCCCAGGCTCTGAGGCCTCTGTGCATCTGCCCCTCTTCTCTCAGGCCTCAGCCCTGCACAGGCTGCCATCTTGGTGCACTGTCTTCCAGGTGCCTGCTCCCACCTACCGTCTCACACGGCATATTACAAAAACCCGGTTTTAAGCATGCGAAACTCCGGAAAGCCTCCTTCCTCTAGGCTAGACTATTTTTGGCTTTTGTATTTTATTTATTTATTTATTGCAGTTTTTGGCCAGGTCTGGGCTTGAACCCACCACCTCTGGCATATGGGGCCGGCACCCTACTTCTTTGAGCCACAGGCGCCGCCCTTTGGCTTTTTTTTAGAGACAGAGTCTCACTTTGTTGCCCTCGGTAGAGTGCCGTGGCATCACAGCTCATAGCAATCTCCAACTCCTGGGCTTAGGCAATTCTCTTGCCTCAGCCTCCGGAGTAGCTGGGACTACTGCGCCTGGGCATTTTTTTTGTTGCAGTTTGGCCAGGGCTGGGTTTGAACCCACCACCCTCGGTATATGGAGCCAGCACCACACTCACTGAGCCACAGGCACCGCCCTATTTCTGGCTCTTTTAAAATGAGCAACAGGGAAGAAGGTTCAAAGCCTCACCATCAGAGGGGTTTTCTATGGCCCCTTTCATTTTCCAACATAGCAATAGTATGCAGTATTGAGAACAAGCTGAGATTCAGGTACAACCCAGGGTTAAGCCCTCTGCTGGTAAGAATGGCTCCTTCTCTTTCACTCTCTTTTCTGCCTTTGTCTTTTTCTCATACTGAACAGTTCTGGGTCCCCTGCTTTGACAGATTGAAGGGAAACAGCACAAAGTTTGCCCCAAACAGGGCAAGTGCTTTGGGGGAGGGGTACTTTTGCCTGTGCAGTTAGAGCCACCTGGCAGCAGGGATGGGCAGCCAGGAGAGCCAATCACAGCTCTCCTCACTGTGTTGCAAAGGCAGGTCTGTTCCCTATGGCAACATGGAACAAGCTGACGCTCTTTCTGGACAAAGACATTTCTCACAGGCATTTGTGTAGCATTACATGTTTTGTTTGCTGCATTTTTGGGAAAAGTACATGCAGATATTCTAAGAGTGACTCATGTAAGGGCAACAGCTCAAAAACCCAATCCTGTTTGCTTTCTGGAGAAGAGGAAAAAGTATTCATTGACTAGTGTTAGGAGGCTCTAGGTCTGAAAGGGGTTTCATCAGGCTTCTCCCCCAAATTTGATGATCTGTGCCTCTAGTAACACCTCCCCAGGCAGAAACTGCTGGCCGAAATTGGTCTAACTTGGGCTGAAGTGTGCTGGCAACTCCTCTCACTAAATCATATTAAATAGTGCCTCAGGAAAGACCTTGACACATAGCAAAGTCATAGTTACACTAATTGTTTAGCTATGTGGCTTCCAAACCTTTGTAATACATTTTACATCACAACCCAGTTATATGTAACGTGTATATACGTATACATGTAATGCAATACTCATTCTCAAACATGACATACTCTGGTATTTTCTGCTGTAATTTTTTAATGGTGGTCATGACCCTTTATACTTATTGTTGATTCGTGACCTAAAGTTCAAAAACACTAAAAGCTGCTGAAGATGGTGGAAGGGGTTCAGAGGGGGGGGTAGTCATGGTGCCAAAGCACCTCTCTCTGTCCCACTCTGGAACCCTTTTGTGGAAAGGTATGGTTGAAAACAAGTGCAGAGGAAAAGGATGTGGAGCTGGAGCAGGCTTAAGAGGGACATGCAGACACAACCATGGGTTTGTATGAGCATAAGAAAAAAAGAGGGAAAGTGAGAGGCTTGGAAAATGAGGGGACATAAAAACAGTTTCAGGGCTGGCACGGGGGCTCATGCCTATAATCGTAGCATTCTAGGAGGCTGAGGCAGGAGGATTGCTTGTGGACAGGAGTTTAAGACCAGCCTGAGCAAAAGCAAGACCCCATCTCTACAAAAAAATAGAAAAATTAGCCGGGTGTGGTGGCACATGCCTATAGTCCTAGCTACTCAGGAGACTCAGGCAGGAGGATCACTAGAGACCAAGAATGTGAGGCTGCAGGGAGCTATAATGATGCCACTGCACTCTAGCAAAAAAAAAAAAAAAAACAAGTTTCACTTTCCTCTCATTTCTGTGGACCACTCAGGAAGACAAAGGTACCCTTATTTTAGAAAGCCTATTCTAGGATTTATGTGCACACATCTCTGACACTTTACCAAAATCTTTCAGGAAGCTCCATACCCACTTTGACCTTTAGCACGTATGACCATATAATGCACTCCATCATACTCCTAAGAAAATGGAGTCTTTTCCTAAAGATGTCATGAGAGACAGAGAAGAAGACTGGAATCAAGTAATACAGGGCAAAACTTATGAAACCCACACTGTGAACATTGCCTCCCTGCCTTAAAATCCCATTCAGAGGTTGCACTGCTTTGTCAGTGGCCTTCCCAACCTGCAGGCTCAGAGTAACCCCAGTGTATCCCTCCACCCCATCCCCAGCAGTCAGCCCAGCCCTGAGTAGCACTCAGTAGTGCTACTCCTCAGTAGCACCAGGCAAAGGAAAGCCACGGTTGGCAGAGGAGTAGTCCCTTGGAGGGCCCAACTTCTCTCACCAGCAATATCCAAGGAAGCAAGTTCTGTTCCTCCTTGCACATTAGAAATAAGGAGGGAGGCTCGGCGCCTGTGGCTCAAGCAGCTAAGGCGCCAGCTACATACACCTGAGCTGGCAGGTTTGAATTCAGCCCAGGCCCACCAAACAACAATGACGGCTGCAACGAAAAAATTAGCTGGGCATTGTGGCAGGCGCCTGTAGTCCCAGCTACTTGGAAGGCAGAGACAGGAGACTCACTTGAGCCCAGGAGTTGGAGATTGCTGTGAGCTGTGATGCTACAGCACTCTACCCAAGGTGACAGCTTGAGGCTCTGTCTCAAAAAAAAAAAAAAGAAAGAAAGAAAGAAGGAGAGAGACATTACTAGGTCCAAATTAAGTCTTCAATTAATGAGATGAAAAGTTTGAAAAGTATAAGAACCATCCTCCTAATGCCTTCTTACTGTAAATCACGGCAAATGTGGTGCCCTTCCTCATCTCTCAAGGCTGATGACAAATCTGAAATGTCACAGGTCTCTGGAAGGAAGCAGTTTCTCCCATCTTCCCCTCATTCCTTCAGTTACTTCAGTCAGACCTGCTTGCCAAGCAGCATCCCCCTCAGCTCTCCCTTAGCACAAAACCAATTAAGCGGCTGGCCTTTTGTTGCTTACCTTCTAGTGTGTGGAGACAGAATATGAACAAACTGCTAGTGAATCTATATAATAAGAGCTAAGAAGAAAACAAAGGCAGAGCAGGGGAGAGAAGATGCCCTGGGGATGGGGGTGGACTGAGGGCCCTAAGGAGCCATTTAAGTACATACCTGGAGGGAGGATACCTGGAACTCCACCCAGCAGAAAGAAAACATGGATAATGGCCCCAGTGAGTGGTTCAGGGAGGCCAGTGTGGCTGAAACCCGTGGACAGGAAGAGCGTCACAGGGGACAGACAGGAGGAGGGCAGGGATGAGAGGAGCTGGAGAACCGTGGCCTTTTAAGTCAGATAGGATTTTGGTTTTACTCTGAAATGGAGAAGCCACTATAAAGTTTGATTGATAGCTTATATTCTATCCAAACGAACCTTAGGCTGGGCGCGGTGGCTCACGCCTGTAATCCTAGCAACACTGGGAGGCCAAGGTGGGTGGATAAATTGAGCTCACGAGTTCGAGACCAGCCTGAGCAAAAGCAAGAACCCTGTCTTTACTAAAAATAGAAAAAGTGGGGTGGTGCCTGTGGGTCTGCGTGTAGGGCACTGGCCCCATATACTGAGGGTGGTGGGTTCGAACCCAGCCCCAGCCAAACTGCAACAAAAAAATAACTGGGCGTTGTGGCAGGTGCCTGTGGTCCCAGCTACTTGGGAGGCTAAGGCAAGAGAATAGCCTAAGCCCAGGAGTTGGAGGTTGCTGTGAGCTGTGACACCACAGAACTCTACTGAGGGCGATAAAATGAGACTCTGTCTCAAAAAAAAAAAAAAAGAAAGAAAAGAAAAAGCGAGGCAAGAGGATCACTTGAGCCCAAGAGTTGAAGGTTGCTATAAGCTATGATGCTACAGCACTCTACCCGGGTGACAGCTTGAGAATCTGTCTGAAAAAAAAATGGAATCAGTGAACTTCATGAATAATATTTTAAAAAAAGAAAAAAAAAAAAAAACCTTAGATTTGAGCTTCATTTTCTTCAAGCCGATAAATATATGTTGAACATTATGCAAATCCAAACAACAATGGGACATTACCACTGTAATGAACAGAGACCACAGTTGACACTTGGCTCTGGCGAGTTGAAGAGCAAATCCACACACAAGCATGGGAAAGCAACTGATAACACACACATCCAGAGAATTCAAAAAGGAGGTAAGACCAGGCATTGTGTCTCATGCTTATAATTCTGAGACTTTGGGAACCCTAGGTGGGAGGATACTTAGAGCTAGGAGTTTGAGACCAGCCTGGGCAACATAGTGAGACCCCTATCCCTACCAAAAAAAAAAAAAAAATAGAAACTTAGCCAAGTGTGATGGCGTATGCCTATAATCCCACCTACTTAGAAGGTTGAGGCAGGAAGATCACTTGAACCAGGAGTTTGAGGTTGTAGTGAACTATGATGACACACTTCCCTCTAGCCCCAGCAACAAGGGGAGACTCTCTTTTTCTTTTTTTTTTTTATAGACATAGTGTCAATTTATGACCCTTGGTATGGTCCTGTCGTATCACAGCACACAGCAACCTCTAAAAACTCGGCTAAGGTTATTCTCATGCATCAGACCCCCAAGTAGCTGGGACTACAGGTTCCTGCTGCAACACCCGGCTATTTTTTTTGTTGTTGTTGCTGCAGTTTGGTGGGGGCCAGGTTTGAACCCACCACCCTCGGATATGGGGCCGGCACCCTACTCACTGAGCCACAGGCACTGCCCGGGAGACTCTGTCTTAAAAAATAAATAAATAAAAAGGAGGCAAGGCCCTCCTTTTTTTTTTTTTTTTGAGATAGTCTCAAACTCCTGGCCTCAAGTGATACTCCCAGCTCAGCCTCCCAAAGTGTTGGGACTACATATATGAGTTATTGTGCCCAGTTTTTCTTGGCCCAGTGTCACCACACGTGGGACTCTTCCAAAGAAATAATACCAAACACTGAAAACCATTAGGTACCTCCACCCTCAAATCAGAGAAAGGAGAGTGGAACATCACCCTCATCTGGTAGCTGCCACGGTAGTTGACAATGGATGCTCCGAAGGCAGGCCTTATCGGTCTAGTTTTCAAATGTCTACATGTTAGATTTTTTCAATTTCAACTACAAATGCCATAGAGACATGTGTCATTGTTTTTTTTTTAAAAAAATCCATTTCAGAGCTGATGGGGAGAAAAGGGCATATGAGAGACCGTAGGATGGAGATCTGAGAGCTGGTAGCAGACAGCCTAGGGACCAAGGCAGCTCTGACCACGTGACCACTGTTCTCAAAGAGCAGCTTTTGCCAAACTGCTTCCAATGGCTGAATCCCCAGGAAGAACCAAGGGGTCCATGGCGGTCACTTCAGGTTCTTTGATTCACCCTCAATCACCTGCACCAGCCATGCTGGTCTCAAGGAGCCTCAGTGGACCCAGGCTGGCTTCCTCCTCAGGGCTTCTGCACAAGCTGTTTCCTCTGATTAGCACATCCTTCCCCCAGGTATTAATATACTTCACTCTCTCTCTTCTTTCCAGTCATAGCTGGTTGGGATGATTCCAGATAAAACATGCATCTCTAAGACTCATATCTCCGTATATAAACAGACACCTGGCCTGACTCATGTCTTCATGCCTTGAGCAACAGGATGCCATAGAACAAGCCCCCAACTCTTCTTGCCATGGGACCTCCAAAATACTGTGATGATGAGTTTCCTAGGAAAGATGAACCCGTGAGGAATTCACTAGAGCAGGAGTATTCTAGACCAGAAATTGAAAAAGCACAACTCAATTCATGACTAACTCTATGATCGTAGGAAGCCACTTTACCTCCCTGGCCCCAGGTTTCCCCTTTTGTTAGAGCAGAAATATGTTTGCCTGTCCTACACAAGGGAGCTTCAAGAAGGCAGCCTATGCTGGTGAGGACCAAGAGGATAATGTGTCCCTGGGAGGTGCTACAACAACACAGAAAAAAGGCACGGGGTGGTATTTCAGAAGCTGGTGCTATAATTATATATTAGGATCACCTGGCTTTACTCAGGGCATGAAGGATGGTTTTTAACTTCAGGCCTCCCTGACCAATTGCTAGGGTAAAATTCCCGTCTGCCCTAATATGACTAAAATAACACTGGGGGCGTTACCTAGAGCTTTATTATCATACTTGCAGAGGCGGCATGTGAAGTCGAGAAATAAACTTTGCTATCCATTTGCTAAAAAGAATTTTCTGGGAAATTGTTGGTCCTTAGGCCTCCACTGCAGATAGGAAAAGCTATCAGAATTGTGCTCCCTTGAGGCTCAGGATGCAGTGTTTTTCAAACTGCAGGTCTTGAACCATTAATAGGTTATAAAGTCAGTTGAATGGGTACATTCAGCATCTTTTTAAAAAATAAAATACTACAGAAAATAGCAGAGGCAGCCACACCTGTGAGCCTAGCCCTGGGCTAGAGTACTGTTCTGGCAGCTCCCCATTGGGAAATCTGACAAAGTGAAACTGGAGGTGTATGTAGCGGACAGGAGAGACATGGAGTGGGTGGATGACCCACTCATTCACTGATTCTCCACGCCTAGTAATAGCTGGTGTAGTTTTGCAAAACTTTGCTTTAGTTCTAATGTGGATATACATGGTATGTGTATGTGCCTTGAGGTGAAATGTTGTTCTCACCGTGGGTCCTAGTGATGAAGTTTGAAAGTGTATACAGTGTGTGAAAATAGGATACCGTATATACTCGAGTATAAGCCAAGTTTTTTGTGGCAAGTTCGGGTTTTTCGGCACAAATTTTGTGCAGAAAAAACTCGGCTTAGACTCAAGTATATACGTTTAAAAGTTCTTTTTCTCACATATACTAACACATCTTTCTTGCGTGCAAAGTAGAAATTCCACCCACCCTAGGATGAAATACTCAAAATTAATCAAGTCTGGATTGATGAGGTTTGTTATATCCAAAAAATAAAAGACAGGAATCAACTTGAGTGTGTGCCATTGGAGAGTTCTAGCAAAGAAGGCCAGGCATCCCTTCACCAGCCTCTCCAGCTTCCAGAAGGCTTTGGTCCTCTTGGCATAGCCCTCTCTCCAGGGCTGCTCACAGCCTGGTGAGGGTGGAAATCATGGATGCTCTCCTTGGTAGAAAGGCCTGGCCAGCCCTCGGAACATTTGACTAGGTGAATGAGTGCATGTCTCTCCTGTTCCCTACATACACCTCCAGTTTCAGTCATATTTCCCAATGGGGAGCTGCCAGAATAGTACTCTACTCCAGGCCTAGGCTCAGAGGGGTGGCTGGCTCAGGAATTTCCACAGTAGAGAGGTTTATGGAGGGGCCATCTGTCTGGAAAAGTCCTAGGGACCTGTCTTGAATTCTTGTTTCCATAATAAGCCAATTTCTTTATTTAATATTGGATTTTGGGGGCTTTTTGTGTCCACAGGCTATGGACACAAAAGAAACCCTGAACCAGACCTCTGCCCAGCTGAGGCCACTCAACAGGCCAATCAAGAATCCACTCTCAAATCCTGTGACTATATATTCCTGCCATCACCAATTCTGGCTTCATTCTCCCTACCTAGGTTATGTTTGAGGCAGCCCGTCTATATTTGTGTCTTATTATTCACTTGAAGCAAGGAACTCTAATAAATAGGCTCAATCACAACTAGAATTCCCAAGCTATGGGACATTTTAAGACCCCAGGAGGAAGGGGAGGGCTGTGTTGGGTGAGCTGGGGTGAAGGAATCAAGTCTTTCCCTTCTGTCACTGAGCAACACCCAGGAGAGCAGCTCCTCCAAGTATAGCAGGGCATGGAGTCTCCAGCCTAGAGATCTACAGAGGTCTCATTAGCCCCATAACTGCCAGATCCTCTCTATTCTCTGTCTTGGGTTGTAAAATTTAAAAAATCAGTTGATTCACAAATTCAGGTTCTCATTACACATGTGTGGCTAATCGACGTATTAACATTTAATATGTTAAATTACATAACTGTGATGTAAGTGATTTTTCATAACTACCAAGTTTGAATTTCCCTCTACTATTTTTCAACAGATACCCAAACACACCCATATAACAGAAGGAATCCAACATTGGTTATGTGTTGATACCTGAAATGACATTCTTAGAGTTTAAGTACATAATTACTCTCTTTGGAATTATAGGCTATATAAATAACTGGCTTATCAGTTTAACTAGAGTTGTCTAAACACCAGCAGCTATATCCTACTTCCTAAAGCCAGGAACTCAGAGCAGATGCAGGGAGCCTTAGGACACGATTAAAGGGACAAAAGACTAATGTGGACATCCACCAAGGCGCTCTGCTGACCATGTGGCCCCAAGCCCAGGAGTCTCGGCACGTTTCTCCATGTCTGGGGTGACATACTTCCCCTTTTCTGTGGGATAAGAGGTGCCAGCTTGTTTAAGTATCAGTCTGCAGGACTCATATGAAGTTTCTGGTGGAGATGAGGCCCTACCGGGTGGGCATTCAAGCACACTCAGGACAAAGCCTAGGTTTGCTGCCCCAAGAGCATAGTCACAGGAAACGGCCTTTCCTCCCTTGCCGTTTCTTTTTGAGTATGTGGCAAATTAAAAAATTTCCCCACAGATGGTTAAGGAACCAGAATCGGATGCTCTTAACTTTGGTTTGGGGATTTTGCTCTTCTGATGGGGTGCTTCATTCTGCAACTACAAATGCAGAAACTGTGCTGCCAGCACCCCCCAAAACAGGCTCTCCTAGCAGCCACTTCTAGGTCATTCCCCAGAAGACAACATCAATTCCCCAGGCTCCCCCAAATCTGTCCTCTCTGGGGAAATGATTTGAATAAGCATGGACCTGTCTGAAGTTTCCAGGGTAATTAAGAAATGGACTTGGACCTTCATTCCATGTGTTCACTTGGGTAAATGGGACATCTCTTGCCTCCCAAAAGAAAGCAAAAGTTAAAATACAATTTAAGGAAAATTTCCCAGTTTTTCCAAAACCTGCATTCTGTTTTTGTTTTTTTTTCCTCCTCCTTCTCCTCCTTTTTCTTTTTTAGACAGTTTCTCTCTGCTATTCCAGGCTAGAGTGCTGTGGTATCAATCTAGCTCACAGCAACCCCAAACTTCTGGATTCAAGCTATCCTCCTGCCTCAGCCTCTCAAGTAGCTGAGACTAGAAGTGCCTGCCACAACACCTGCCTAATTTTTCTATTTTTAGTAGAGATTTTCTACTTTTTCTACTTTTTCTATTTTCTATCCAAAGTCTCTAAAAATAGGCTGGTCTCTAACACTTGAATTCAAGTGATCCTCCTGCCTCAGCCTCCCTGAGTGCTAGGATTACATGAGTAAGCCACCATGCCCAGCCTTTTTTTCTCCATTTTTAAGGATTGATTTTGCTTGCTCCAGGATCCATCAAAAATAACATCTGCTTGTGTATCTCTGAAACCATTCATTCATAATGTCCACTAGACAGTTGAATATTGGAATGTAGTCTGAGCCTATTGGACCTGCAAATCCCAATAAAAGTAACAAAACCTTTTAGTGCTCTGACCACAGGGGCCATATCTTTCCAGGTCCTTCTTTACTCTCCTACTCCTTGAAAACTTCCCTTGCAGGGACACGCTGCCCAGGAGGGGTCCTGCTCAGTCAGGCTGGAGATATTGACTACACTCTGAGACAGATGACCTTCTAGGGTTCCAACAGAAAAAAAAAAAAAAAACTTCAACTAATCTCACCACTGACCCTTTCACTGGACGTCCTTAGATGCTCCTGCTAGTCTAGATACTCCAGAGGAAGGCACCTGCTATCTCAGATACTCAAGAGGAAGAGGCAGAATTGCTAGAAAAGAAAAGAAGTATATCAACTACAGTCTTGATGTGTCAGGCGTTAGCTGACATTCCTAATGGCTGCTGTGGATCAGGCACTTTGAGAGGTCCCAGGGTAGAGGAAGGAGTGGGGCTAAAAGAGCAGACACCTACACAAATACAATTAACCCATGTATAGAGTCCAAATCTCAGGAAGTCTTTCCTAGTTTGTCTTCCTCCTGATTATAGGAGATGGACATTGGCTAAGGTCAGTGTACAGATTCCATTACTGCACATACTGCTTAACAAAGTAGACCAAAACGATGGCTTAAACAACAACAATCATTTTATTTTTTTCTCAAGATTTCTGTGGGTCAAGAATTCAGGAAGGGTTTAGCTGAGTGGACTCTCCTGCAGCTGCAGTCAAGCAATGGCTGAAGCCTAGATAGGGCAGGGCTGACTAGACCTCTCTCCACTAGGGCCTGTTTGGGCCCCTCTCAACATGGCAGCCTCAAGGCTTCAAGAGGGGGTATCCAGCAGCAAAGCAGGAACTGCATTACCTTTGATAACCCACCACTGAACAGCACATAGTGTCACTTTTGTCATGCCCTACTGATTACAAGCAAGTCACCAGCCAGCTCAGTTTCAAGGGGAGGGAACACAGACCTCACCTCTCTCACAGTGGAGCAAAACACGCAGGATAGAAAACATTACTGGGCCAGAAAACACAATCCCTGTGCTCAAGTTCCCTGGAAGCAGACTGGGGCAGAGATGTGGGACATATGGCTTGTTGAGGGCCTGTGCTTCAGAGGGGGAGGAAGGCAAGACAGGGAAAAAAGGAGAGAGGCCTGAGTAGGTGTGGGCTCAGGAACACAAATCACACCACGGAGTTGCCCCACCTTGAAGATGGGGCAGCCTTTTGTACCCTCCACCTGTTGGCGTTACCACAGGCCATGGACACAAAAGAAACCCTGTCAGTCAGCTGTTGACTGTGACCCTACCCCCTGCAGAGAGGGATAATATACACATAGCTCCAGTCTTTTCAGGCCATTCTCTGGATGATGAGGCAGCTGTGACTGCCAGTAGCCACCACTCACAGCAGCAGGGATGGGCACACACAGCTCCATAAATGTGGTCTAGGTGGGGCTGTGTGGTAGACTGCAGATTGGCCACACCTTCCTCCTGCCTCCACAGCCACACCTTTTTGCATGTGACTTTTACATTTCTTCCATCAAGAACAGACTATTTCTCACTCTTTGAATCTGGCCTTGCCTGTGTAACTTGCTTTGGCCAATGGTGCATTACATTAGCAAGTGTGTGACCCACGAAATTAGGGGCTCCGGGGCTGCTAAGGGCTCTGCAGGCAAATGGAAACCAGTGGTTGAGGAATTCCTAGAGCAGACCCCCCTACCATCTCATGCTTTTGTTCTTGGGGTTTTATCTTCTCTGGGGCCCTATACTTTCAGTTAGGATAAAAGTCAGGATCACGAGGTCATCCTCCAGTTGCCAGAACTCCAAATTAGAGCCAGGGGGTTGGGGTGCTGTCAGTAATTTTGGGAAATGCCAAGCTGCCCCTTGCAAAACACTTTTTGGGTCTCTTGGATAAAGATTTCAATATTAAACATGAAGATATTGCTATGATTAAATCCTCACTGGGCATAGGGAAAGAGCTGTAACTACATTTCAATGTAGCATTTGAAGGGATTTAGCGATTTTTCCATTAATTTGTTAAAATGTCATGGGTATATATTTTCCTTCAAGGACTCAGCCTATGGCAAATTTCAGATTTACAAATACCCATGGATGGACTTATGAGACCAAGAAGGGGAGTTCAGAAATCTACAATTCAAAAATTATAAAACTACTAAGATTTCAGCTAATTCAAAACCCATCTCAGTGGAAAATGTTGTAAGCTTTCCATGCATAATCAAAGAGATGTAGTTTGGAACTGCAACTGAAATGAAACCTTGTGAGAAAGCTTGATTCTAAAAGAGATGATCAAGCTAGGATCAACGGCACTGGGGAGTAATGGCTCTCATTACAGAAAACACTGAGGGAGGACCACCGTTTAGATACAACAAGGAGACAAGCTGTTTCCCTCCTCTCTCCTTCCCAGCCCATCTCCCCATCTTCCTTCCCCAGCCTGGCCTTCCAGCTGAGAAAGTGTGCAGAAGGTGCAGTCTTCAATTTTAGAGAGCAAGGAGATTTGTAGTAAATATACATTAGGTTTTTAGTAAATACAATTACATTTCTGGCTAAGATTTGCATGGTTTTCATTAGAATTAGCTAAAGTTTACTTTCAAGTTGAAGGAGATACAGTAAAGTGGTGTAGACATTAAAGTGCAAATGAAAATCCCTGTCAATTATAGCAGGAGAGTGGTATCTTCCTGTCTCAGCAGCCAAGGCCAGGGAAGATGCCCATGTCCTGTCCCTTCTCTGTGCTTTAAGGGGGCACCATCATCTCTTTCCTCAGCAAAGGTGCCAGAGAAACCTTAGCTTCTTCCCCAAGGAGGAGGTGGGAATGCGGGAACTGGGCTCATCCTCTCCAGCCCCCTTGTTGTTGAGACCAACCCAGACACAGCCTTTGGCCAAGGTCCTATAGTCACCAAACAGCAGCCCCAACACCCAAGTCCCTCTCTGGTGCTCAGGACACTGATGCTACCCACTAGCCCCTTGAATATGGATGTTCTTTCATCTTGTCAAAATGATGCAATCCCTGCAATCCCACTCCTAGGCATCTGCCCCAGAAGAATGAAAACATCTGTCCACACAAAAACATGTACACAGATGTTCATAGCTGCATTATTCACAATAGCCAAAAGGTAGAAACAACCCAAATGTCTATCAAATGATGACCAGATAAACACAATGTGGACTCTTCATACAATGGGTATTATTTGGCAATAAAAGGAATAAAGCACTGATATAGGCTACAACAAGGATCAAATGTTATGCTAAGTGAAAGAAGCCAGTCACAAAGGACTGCATAGCATATGAAATGTCCAGAATTAGAACAGACAAAGTCATAGAGACAGTAGATATGTGGTTCCTAAGGGTTGGTGGGAAGGGGATTAAGGGGTGACTGCTAAGGGGTGTGTGGGGTTTGTGGTTTCTTTCCTTTCTTTCTTTTGGCAGGGTCACACTCAGTCAACCTGGGTAGAGTGCTGTGGTGTCATAGTAGCTCACAGCAACCTCAAACTTCTGGGCTTGAGTGATCCACTTGCCTCAGCCTCCTGAGTAGCTGAGGCTACAGGTATGCACCACTACACCCAGCTAGTTTTTCTATTTTTAGCAAAGATGGGGTCTCACTCTTGCTCAAGCTGGTCTCAAACTTCTGGGTTCAAGCAATCCACTCACCTTGGCCTCCTAGAGTACTAGGATTACAGGCGTGAGCCACCACACCGGGCTGGGGTATGTGGTTTCTTTTTGGAGTAATGACCTTGTTCTAAACTGACTGTGATGCTAGTTGCACAACGTTGGAAACAGCCAGTGAATTGTATACTTCAAAATAGTGAATTTTATGGTATGTGAATTATAGTCAATTTTTAAAAGGGACTTTCATTTGGATAGGTTGGCCAACAGTGTAAATCCTGGGTTGGCATCCCGGTCTCCCTACTTTCCAGCTGTGGGACTCCACCTACCATCCCTCAACTCTGTCCTGCCCTTCCCCCAGCTCTGGATGGTGGCAACACCTGGAGCTGGTGTGAAGACTAAGTGAGCTCCACTGTGAGCTTCTTGGTGAAGAGCTCAGGTCACATCCCCAGCATTTGGGGCAAGGCCATGATGGTACCCATCTGGCTGGCAGATGGTGCTCATAGAGAAGCATGTCTGTGCCATGGCTGGACTGGGGGGCCACAATAGGAGGAGAGGCTAGCTCCTGACAATTCTGCTCTGGACCATCCCACCTCCTAGACACGGGATGGTGAGAGCTGGCCTTGGGCAACACTCAATGGACTATCCAGTGTGGAGATGCCTTTTTTCAGTTCATTGAAACTTCTAGAAGTAACATTCTCCTCCCACCAAGACCTCTGGATGTCCCAGGGGGCAGTGACATCTGGGGGATTCACCATAGGTTAGAGGTGACTGTTATGAAAGCCTTTGGCAGAACCAGCAAGGGGATATGAGTGACAGGCTTGCAGGTCCCACAGCCAGCAGCCACCCCTCCTTCCTTGCTGACAGAGCCCAGTTTTGTGCTGGGGTGTAGGCACTGCTTGTGAGCCTCCAGGGTCGGCTCTGATTAACTGAGACAATGGTTCTCCTAGACAGTGACTGACCTAGCATGGGGCACGTGACCAATCCTAGCCAATGAGATATGAGGAGATGGCTATTAAGAAATGCTGGGAAAGCTTTCTAGGCTGATAAAGTGACACAGAGGCAAAGATGGCCTCCTAGTGCTGCTGAGATCTGCAGATGACATGCAGAACTGTGAGTGAAAGAGTGAGAGAATGGCCCTTCGTGATGCCACCAAGCGGCCAAACTGGTCAGCCTGCAGCTGCCCTTCCTTGGGAAGGATCATCTGCTTTCTTTGTCGTGTAAGCAAGTTTTATCAGGTACCTTTTACTCACAGCTGAAATAGTCCTAGCCAACAGGGTGGGTATGGTGCAGGGAACTCTGATCTATAATGACTAGGGAGGGCATTGCTGTTATGGAGTGTCTAATCAGCATAGGGATACAGGAAGACACACTTTCCAAGTAGGTTTCTAACTAAGCCATTAGGTTATTTACTCTTGAGAACACACACTCTTACTTCCAGCATGTGCTTGCGGAGAGTGTATTTCTTCCTAATCTATGATTGGTATAAGTGTACTCTAGGATTGGTTGCTAGAAAGAAAAAAAGGTACCTTGGCTATGTGAGAACATTGCCATGAACTTGAATTTTTCTTGTGAATGAATTTTTCTTTATCCTTGACACTGAATAAGAGAGGATGTCAGAATCCACCAACACTGTGACCCTCAAACTCTTCTCAAAGGAATTTCTAAGAAGCCTTCATAGCTCCAAGCTGGTGCAACATTTTTCTCCCTGGAGGGTCCCTTGGGGAGGAATTTTCAGGGGAAAGACCTGTAAGAGACATTTACTTCGCCCGTGATTAACCCCCAGGTCTGGGCCTGCAATTTGGGGGTTCCCTTCGGAAGAAGACTCTGGCTTGTCCTGAGAATCAGGAGCCCGGGGGCTGTTTCTACCTCATTTTCCCTGTCAGAGGTTTACCATGTGTTCCATCTCAGATGTGCCATGATTCCACAATGATGGCGGCAGGTGACCAGAGAACACAGTGCTCATTCTCCCTCTTTTGTAGAAGAATTCATTCATTTATTCCATAGTACTCATCGAGTTACTAAGACTCCACAAAGGAGGCAACATTTAAGCTGCCTCTCCAGACTCAAGAGGAGAGAAAACGTCTTCAGTCATCAGACCTGAGGTGGGCAGGGTCTGATTGACAGGAAGGTATCATGCACTCAGGATACAGAGGGAGGGACAGCAGGGCTCCATAATGGTCATTTTGGGGCATGCAGGGAGGTCAGGGGCAGGTCTGAATCTTGTCCTGTGTAACAGGCTGCTCAGATACTCTCAAGAGGGGAACTCCTGGTAGTGTGGACCAAGGACCCGTAGGCACAGTACCATAACAGACAGCCAGGCCGGAGGGAGTGATGCTAAGAGTCTGAGTAGAGGCCAGCCCTACAGCTGGGAGGTGGGAGATTGGGGTTGATCTAAGATGGGCTTAGGATCTGTTGTCATCAATAGGATTTGATGATCAGCTGGATGCTTCAGGACACTGAGCTGACTCAGGTGCCCAGTGCAGGGACCCAAGGAGAATGGGTCTAGGGAGAAAGGCCCAGGCAGTTTGGGGCTCTATAATTATCCTGGGAGGATCCACCTAGGGCCCCAAACTGCCCAGAGATGTGGAGGACCTTTGTGGTGAGGACAGAGGACTCAGAGATGAAAAATCCATTCACAAGGCCCTCATTGGGCATTCCTCTCCAGGAGGAAGCAGCTTGGTAGCCAGAGGCCTAGTGGGTCTTCAGGGTTCTGAGTTTTCCTCAGTTCACATGAGCCTGATCACTTTGAAGGGGGGAAGCACAAATCAGAGGCACGGAACAAAGGCCTGGTGACAGGCAAAGCCAGAGGATGTGGGTCATTCAGTTTGGGGTAGTAAAAATGTTTTAGACTCAACATCTCCCTAGAGGTACTTTATCTCCCCAATTTTAGGAGCCTAACTTTAGCAGGAATGAAATTAATTTTTTTTTTTTTTTTTTTTGGCTAGGGCTGGGTTTGAACCCTCCACCTCCAGCATATGGGGCCAGCACCCTACTCCGTTGAGCCACAGGCACTGCCCCAGCAGGAGTGAAATTAAACCAGGGTGATGGAAGACAGTTTCCAAGTCTCCTCAGGCAGGCTTTCAGATTCTGGTGATTGTGTCCCCTGCCTCATTTTCCCCCATCATCATTTGTCACTGTTAGAATTGTTCCTTGCCATGACTTCACCTGGACAGCAGCCCTCACCCTTCAACTCAAGACCCCAGGAGGGGGAATGAAGCCTCCAACACACTCGAGTCACTACTTTCTGCTCACTCATGCTGCAAGTTCAGTCCTCCATACCCAGCTGCCTCTTCTGTACTTCCAACAGAGATTTATAAAGATTTAATAGCTGAGGGCTGTAATAAGATTCAGATTATTAAGATCCCATTTCTCTTTGAAAATATCTCATGAAGTATTCTCTTAAATAATTAAAACTAAATTTCACCTATCAAAATAAATTTAAAAAGGGTATTTGGCTCTGTGGTGTCCTCAAGTGACTCCTTGGGGCCACTGACTATTTTCTGTGTTCTCTGTCACCAGACTGACTTACAAATACTGGCCTTTCTAAATTCATTTTCTTCTCTCAGGCCAATGCTCTTTATGGTGACATAGGCCAGCTTACTGCCCTTCCCAATATATAATCATCCTGCTGATCCACAGACAGGTCAAAAGAAATCCTGTGGACATCAGATGTTGACACCAATGGGCCAATCCCAAAATAAGGATCTATATATGTTCCAAGAATGCAACTTTATCTATACTTAGGACATGGAATTCAGCCTTGTCAGACAACGGTGACCTCATCACCTCCAAAAGCCAGAGCTTAGAGCAGGACTCAGTCGGCACCTGTTTGTGGGACATCCCACCAGGATCTTCCGGGCAGGTTCCTTTGTGGCCATTGGTCTCTCATGGCAGGAATGGATATGTCTTGTGGGGTGAGGCTATCGTGATGGACAACAGAGAGAATGGAAGAAACACTGAATAAGGTGAATTAATTCAGCGTTCTTCTCTCTGCACATTCTGAGGCATAGATATATTTTATGTCTACCCTTTACTATGCTGGTTTGGGTCTGAACTTTCCTTATAATAGTCTTATTCTCACTGTACACTCTGAATGTTATTCATCTCATACTTTTTGATGTCCTACTGGGGTCCAGGCAGGGCACTGGTGGGCACAGTGTTGAGGTCTTTGCAAACTGACACTGACGGCCATGTGCTGACATGATCCAGATTGCACTGTTCAATGAGCAACTGCATTAGATGCCTCTAAGGAAGAGCAGGGTGAGGCCTGCAACTCTGTAAGGCTGCACAGGTGGTACCCAACACAAGGGCAGATGTCTAAGTGAGTGACATTCTCAGAGTAGTCATCTTGGACCTGTGTACAGTAGAGGATAGTGTTCTAATTAATCAGTATGTTACGATCACTTTTTGTCACATGGACTAAAAGCATCTGGAGGAAGGGATGTTCCTTTCTAATCCACACCCCAAGGTCTTGAGGGCCAACAAGATGAGAGCTGCACTTGTCAAATGGGAAGTTCCAGGTGGCCTCAGACAAAACTACGTCTCTAGAATGTGGAGCTGCACTCTTACAAGTAGTAGGTAGTCTGCTCCTGGGGAGTGTGGGAAGAGGCTAGCATCTGGGAATGGCCAGGGGGCTGGGGAGGGGTCGCCTGAGCCCAAATCTGTGAGGAAGTGGCAGAACCAGTGAAACGGGGTAGAGGAGGCCCAGGGAGGACCCAGGGCAGGGGAGGGGCCTCAGATGGGGGCAGGGAGAGCCCCTGTGGACAGGTGCAACAGTCTGATTGTGGTGCTGAGAGGCAGCCATGGTATCTGGGGCCTGGTTGATAAGTGAACTGTGGATAGGGGGATAGGTGAACAGCTCTACTGAGAGCTTGAGGTCTGCAGGAGGAGGGTGTTAAAGTGTGGAATCAGGGCATCCCACTCCAAAGCGTTCCCCAGGCTGCCCTGACCTCCAGTCCATGTGGCCTAAGAAACAGGTACAGCCATTTCAACAGCTCTGGCCCAGAGCAGCTCTGGGTTCTCCAGACTCTGAGTTACACCCCAGGAAAACTTGTGACTCAGCAGAAGGCCAGTTCTAGAATATTTATTAGGAAAACAGAAGTTTCGTTGGCACGTCTCAAAAGTTATTTTCATTTTGAACTGGAGAATAAAACCCTAAGAATGCTCACTTTTCCTGTGTTGGCTCTGGGTTAATAAGGGCTATTCCCTGGGTCCCCGGGATATGCCCATGCTTGTTGCTGCCCCCAAGCCTGCTGGGCCCTGGGGGCACCCCAGCTCCCTCCCACCTTAGCGCATACCCCACCCTCCAGGCCTGTCCTCAACCTCTGGAAAAGGAGGGCCTGCCAGGGCCCCAGCCATGCCCAGCTGGCTTTCCCCAGGGGAGAGGGAAGGGACCACCAAGGGACACGGCTGCTGATCAACCAAGGGCCTGCACATGGGAAAGAAGTATGCAGTGCATGTGAGAAGAAAGGGCAGTCTGTCCTGCTGGTGCCAGTGAGGCAGTAATAACAATGACAGCCATGGTGGCCCTTCCTGCTGTGCACCCCGTGGTTCTACCCCCACCCCCAGCCCTCAGTACAGCCTCAGAGGAGGTTCCATCATCTCTGTTTTAGAGATGGCAACACTGAAGCCCAGAGAAGGGAAGTAAGTACCTTGCCCAGGGTCACACAGCAGTGGAGTGGAGCTGGGATCTGAGCATGGCCTCATGTGCCTTCAGTATCCAAAGGCAAAACCCGGGCCCTTTGGCATCTGCTTTGCCAGAGCACAGTCCTGGACACAAACTGGCCCGGCCAGCATGCGGCACAAAACACCAACACTTTCGGATGGACCCATGCATCTGCCTTCTTGTCTTCTGACAACCCTATAACTTGCTCCAGGGATCCCAGAGGGTCCTCTTAGCACCCACCCAGCCTTGATTTCTCTTTCCTCATCTAGTCCCTGATGGGATGTCTGCCCTCATCCTCTCCGGCTGGCTGGGTGGGGAGCTGTGCTCCCTGACCCTTTCCTTGTCCTGGGGATGAAAGCCCTGGGCCAGCACAGCACAGGCCCAGGCAGGAGGCTTTGTGCAGCGTCCAGGCTTCCAGTCCTGGATTTTTTTTTTTTTTTTTTTTTTTTTTTTTTAAGATAGAGTGTCACTATGTTGCCCTCAGTAGAGTTCTATGACTTCACAGCTCACAGCAACCTCAAACTCTTGGGCTCAAGTGATCCTCTTGCCTCAGCATCTCGAGTAGCTAGGGACTACAGGTGCCTGCCACAACACCTGGCTATTTACAGAGAAGGGATCTCGCTCTTGGTCAGACTGGTCTCGAACTCCTGAGCTCAAGAAATCCACCCACTTCAGCCTCTCAGAATGCTGGGATGACAGGTGTGAGCCACTGCACCTAACTTGTTTTAAGACTTGTTGAACCCTGACTTGGATGATGAAGTGTGATGAAGCAATTATTTGTACAGATATGCTTAGGAAAGACCCAGGTTCCTATGTGGGCTCATCTATGTGATCCCAGGCAAATTAACTTCTCTGAGACTCAGCGTCTACAGCATCAAAATGGGGTAACCAGACCTACTCCTTAAGGTTGTTGCTAGAAATAAACAAGTGAATGAATGAAAAGCAGCAAACACAGCTTAGCACATGGGAAGGAGATGTGCTATGACAGTGGTCATGATGCTTGAAGTTGATGACATTAGACATATAAAAGCACCCAGAAAATGTCTCTGGGCACAGCCCTAGAGAGAGGGTAGATCATGGACAGGACGTCTGGTGTTCCTGTGCTGGCACACATAGATGAGCAGTGGCCACGTCCTGGACAAGTGTAGCAAGTGCAAGCCCATGTGTGTGTGTGTGTGTGTGTGTGTGTGTGTGTGTGTGCGTGCACGCGTACGCCGGCAGGTGCACAAGCACATGCACAGTAGAAATGCAGAAGAGGCTGGGTGGCTCACGCCTGGAATCCCAGCACTCAAGGAGGCCTGAGCTCAGGGTTCAAGACCAGCCTGAGCCAGAGCCAAACCCTGTTTCTAAAAATAGCCGGATATTGTGGCAGGTGCCTGTAGTCCCAGCTACCCAGGAGGCTTAGGCAAGAGAATCACTTGAACCCAAGAGTTTGAAGTTACTGTGAGCTGTGACACCATGGCACTCTACCAAAGGTGACAGAGCAAGGCTCTGTCTCAAAAAAAAAAAAAAAAATGCAGAAGATGATCAGTGCACAGACATCCCAGAGGGGAGGAGTAATGACATTGGGGAAGTCATTGTCACTTACGTCTCCAAGCACACTGCAGAGCTAGGTTCTGAGAAGGATAAGAGTTTATTAAAAAAAAAAAATAAGAGTTTATTAATTCATACAATATTTACTTATTGATCACTTACATACTTTTGGGTTAACAAAACCGAGGCAACACTATCAAAAGACTTTCAAATAGAGGCAAAGGTTAAACAACAGAGCTGGTTCTGACCCAATGAGGGTGGAGGCTTAGTCTAGACTAGTGGTCTGGGGACTAATAATTGTATTCCTGAAGCCAGCAGGACAGAATGATGGAAAGTACACAAAGCCAGTTCAGCCAGAAGGAGAATTTCTCTGCTCAGGTGGCTCTCAGAGTTGTGTCCCCAGCCAGCTCTCTGGAATGTGCTTGGGCTCTTGTAGTCCAGGTGAAGCCAGGACAAGGTGTGAGGTGAGCAGTTGGTGGTTCTGCCAAAAGCTCATAACCCCAACTGTTCCTCCAGCTTTCTCCTCACCACCTGCAGAAGGGTATGTGGGCATTGTCTGGGTTTGGTGGTGGAGAAGGAGGAGGGTCTGGTAGCTCAGAACAGATAAGACAGGATAGGTGCCGAGGCCAGGGAAGGGCTCTGCCGGGGTTGAGGCTGCCCCACGTCATGATCCTCCTCTCCCCTTGGACTCTCTCTGCTACTCATCTTACCCCATTTTCTTCTCTAGAGAAATGGAGGGCCTGCCTTTGGCCCACTTTTGTTTCTGCTAAGCACAAACCATTAGTACTTCCTCTGTCCCCACCACTGCCATTCAAGAAGATGCAAAATTATGGGTGCTTCAGTGTTTCTACTTTCTTGCTAGTTGGAAAACAACACTGCTACAGTGTTACAACTCTGGAAAGAACAACTGTGCAGCTGGGAAGTGAGCTGGGGTGGGAGAGGGAGTGGGAACCACCCATCATGGGAAACTTTGTTTCTGAACAGACATTCTGAGGTTAAATAACTCCTGAACTTGCAGCTCCCTGGATCACTGTGGATCTATTTTCTAATTTCCAAGACAGGGGCCTAGAAACATCCTACAAACCATTTTCTTGTCTCTCTTCCCTCCCTGATCTCTTCCCTCCACTTGGATCTGTCTTTCTTTGTTTTGTTTTGTTTTGCTTTGCAGTTTTTGTTTTTTGTTTTTTTTTTTTTGGCCAGGGCTGGGTTTGAACCCGCCACCTCCAGTATATGGGGCCAGTGCCCTACTCCTTGAGCCACAGGCACCGCCCATGTCTTTCTTTTTCTTTTATTTATTTATTTATTTGTTTGTTTGTTTGTTTGAGGCAGTGTGTCACTTTGTCACCCTCAGTAGAGAGCTGTGGCTTCATAGCTCACAACAACCTCAAACTCTTAGGCACAAGAGATCCTCTTGCTTCAGCCTCCCAAGTAGCTGAGACTACAGGCACCCACCATAGTACCCAGCTATTTTTAAAGACAGGGGTCTCAGTCTTGCTCAGGTTGGTCTCAAACTCAGGAGCTCAACCGATCCATCAGCCTTATTCTCCCAGAGTGCTAAGATTACAGGTGTAAGCACCCGGCTCTGAATCTATCTTTCTTGACTCTGCACTTGTACTTCAAGAAAGAGATAAGCAGGTTCACACCTGTAAACTTAGCACTCTGGAAGGCCAAGGATCACTTGACCAGCTTGAGCAAGAGCAAGACTTGTCTCTACAAAAAAATAGAAAAATTAGCCAGGTGTGGTGATGCACATCTGTAGTCCCAGCTACTAGGGAGGCTGAGGCAGGAGGACCACTTGAGCCCAGGAGTTTGAGGCTGAAGTGAGCTAGAATGACACCATTGTACTATAATATAGCCTGAGTGACAGAGGGAGACCCTGTCTCAAAAAAAAAAAAAAAAAGAAAGAAAGAAAGAAAGAAAGAAAGAAAAAATATATATGTATATATATTCAGAGAGAGAACCAACAGATGTGAAATATGAGATAAAAATAAAATAACACAGAGACAAGTCTAAATGTCTAGGTTCAGGAATAGGCAGAGGAGATAGAAGGGAGGAGACAATTGGGGAAACAAAGACACAAGTCTTCAGAGAAAGGATCTCTTGAGGGCAAAAGTATAAACAAAGAAGTCAAGAAAAAGATTACTGCTGGCCAGTAAACATAGGGAATACTACTAAGCCACACACAGCTAGAGTAATGCACTCTAGAGGCAGGTGTGGTGATGCCCACCTGTAATCCTGGCTACTCAAGAGACTGAGGCAAGATGATTTCTTGGGCCCAGGAGTTCAGGGCTACAGTGAGCTATGAGTGTGCCTGTCAATAGCCACTACACTCCAGCCCGGGCAGCATAGCAAAACCCCATCTGTGAAAAAAGGAAAAAGAGAAAGAAAAAGAAATACAGAGTAAAATACCAAAGTTTTCACCTATCCAGATTGACAAAACTTCAAAATTTTGATAATACCCACTATTAACAAGTAGGTGGGGAATCAAACAGATACTCTATTGAGAAGGCAATGGAGCAAACTTTTTGAGAGACAAACTGGCAAAGGAAGGGAGGGAGGGAAGAAGGAAAGAAAGAAAAAGAAAGAGAAAGAAGGAAAGAGAAAGGAAAGAAGGAAAAGAAAAGAGAAAAATCAAAATTTTAAATGCCCCTTTCTCTTTATTTCAGCTCTGTCGTTACTAGGAATTTATACCTCGAATAGAAGCATGTCACAATAGCGACAATCATTCAAAGATATTTCCTGCAGCATTGTTTGTGGGGAAGTAAAACTCTCAATGGTCTAAATGTCCATCCCTGAGGTACTGGTTAGTCTTGGGTTGGCGCCTCCATAGTGTGGAATGAGGGAAAGCTGACTCCACGTGCTGAGCCCTAGCGTTCTCTAACAGCTGGCAAGTGTGTTTGCGGTGTGCTTTTTAAAAAGTGAACATTATCTGCTGGTGTGAATGTCTTTTCCAGGATGACACCTAGTGGGCCAGAGAAGATGGTGAGGGAGGACCTGTAGGTGAGGACTGAGGAGAGCTGCACTTTTCATTTTATACCGTACACAGTTGTCTTGCTCTTTGCACGTTATTGTGTTATTTATGTTTTAAAAAATGTTAATTGGAGTTACCTGGGTGGTGATAACTGTGAGACATCTTTTTCTTCTTAATGCTTTTTGGTGTTGGCTTTGTGTTGTGTTAAGGGACACACTGAGGGCAATAAGGATGAGTAAAGAAATAATCACATTTAAATTGTAATTGGGTAAAATTTCAGAACTTAAAGGACAAAGAGAAAATCATATAAGAAAAGAAAGAAAAAACAGTTTGCATACAAAGAGATGAGATTGAGCCTGCTGTCAAACCCCACACCTATTAGATACTATAAGACAAAGAGCACTATCTCCCAAGTTTGGAAGGAAAATTGATTTGAATTTGGACTTCCATAGCCAGCCACATTACACTCGAGGCAAACACAAAATAAAGACATTTCCTGAAATTCAGGTAGTCAGAAAATGCACTACTCAGGCACTGAATGTCAATAAATTACTTAAGAAGATGTCTCACTGAAACAAAGTAATTCAAAAGAGTAAGTTGTGCCCAGGAGTTCCACAAAAGACCACACTGCCAAGCCAAATTTATGGCAGAGTCCTTGAAGAGCCAGCTGGCGACTGCCTCAGTGTCCCAACACGGGGTTTCTGAGAGCAGCCCCGAGTGCTTAAGGGGTCAGGTTTTATGGCATGGTCTTCATCCTGGTCGGCACGCAGGCTGTCCAGGTGCATTTGGGTGGGGTAGCAAGTAAGCATTGTATAGAAGCAGAATTTTGCGGTTACGTCTTTGTTTTAATATTTTCCCATACATCTTAGTTCCAGTATTCTTTCCACCTGGTATTGTTTAAAGGTCAGTCTCGGGATAGTTCGTTTCCCCGGGAGTTAGTCAAGCAAGAAGGTAGTGAGTACTTCTCATCTATCTTGGGAGTGAACCAGACTTACTCCATTTTCTTGAGGGGTTGTAGCCCAGATATATGCCATGAGTTAACTTGTAGTTTTATAATTTAGCCTAGGCTTAAAAAAGTGAGTTTTTTGGTTTTGATCTTTTTTTTTTTTTTTTTAATAAAAGGTGAGTATGAGAAGAAATATAACAAGGAAAAAATGAGCTGGTACCAGTTTGGATACGGACTTCTGGGACATTCTCCTTTGGCCTGAATATGTTTAATAATCTAAGATAATTCTCTCCTTATGAGCCCTAAAACAGCTACTTGGGAGGCTGAGGCAAGAGGATCACTTAAGCCCAAGAGTTTGAGGTTGCTGTGATGCTATGGCACTATACCGACAGCGACAAAGTGAAACTCTATCTCAAAAAATAAAAAAAAGGGTGGCGCCTGTGGCTCAGTGAGTAGGGTGCTGGTCCCATATACCAAGGGTGGCGGGTTTCAACCCGGCCCCAGCCAAACTGCAACAAAAAAAATAGCTGGGCGTGTGGCAGGCACCTGTAGTCCCAGCTACTCGGGAGGCTGAGGGAAGGGAATCACCTAAGCCCAAGAACTGGAGATTGCTGTGAGCTGTGACTCCACAGTACTCTACCGTGGGCAATAATGTGAGACTCTGTCTCTAAAAAAAAAAAAAAAAGAACTCTAGGTGGCGCCTGTGGCTCAGAGGAGTAGGGCGCTAGCCCTATATGCTGGAGGTTGTGGGTTCAAACCCAGCTCTAGCCAAAAACTGTAAACAAACAAAAAAAAAGCTCTTAAACATACTACTTGATATATATAATAATGTTATTAATATGGGGTTTAATATCTTAGATACAATCTATAAACCAAAAAAGTTAACAAAATGAACAGAACACAATATAAATAGTATAAGCCTTGACTAAGCAAAAGGGAAAACAGTGCTGAAATATGGGGAGCTAAATTCTCTAAATTCTTTTAGCTGCAATTAATACAGATGGTCCTCAGCTTATGGCAGGATTCCATCCTGGTAGGCCTATCCTGTCTTGAAAATATCATAGGTCAAAAAAGTATTGAATACACCTAATCCACTGAACAGCATAGTTTAGCCTAGCCTGCCTTGAACACACCCAAAACACTTAGATTCTTCTGCAGCTGGGCAAAATCACCCAGCAGTACAGTGCACTGCAGGGTATCAGTTGTTTGCCCTGGCGATCCTGGCTAACCATGGTGCAGCTTGCTGCCTCTGCCCAGTGTCACAAGAGAGCATTCTACCTACCACATATTGCTAGCCTAGGAAAAGCTCAAAATTCAAAATTCGAAGTACAGTTTTTACTGAATGTGTATTGCTTTTGCACCATAGTAGAATCAAAAAATCTTAAGAACCATGCGTGGTAAGTTGGGGATCATCTGTATGTCAAAGACCAGGCCTGGCTGATTTGATTTTAGGGTTTCATTAAATGCAAAATCAGGAAGAGTCCAGAAGCAGAGGTAAAGGAAATTTCTCTAGTGATGTTTTGGAACTGTCACTGATTTTTAGAGCTGATTGTCTTTATCTCTTCCCAACTCTCGGATACATGATGGTCTTAGCTTGAAATTAGCTATAGTTGGAATATTTACACTTCAGCTATGGATGGGCAAATGCCACACACATCGGGGCTTTTCTTTTTTTCCTCCCAAGAGCCAGTTGTTAAATACTCACCAGCACGGCCCTGGGAAAGTTGGACCCTTCTGGCCTGAAGAATTATGAGATGATAAAAGTGGTAGAAACAGGTTGTGAGACCCTCCGGGCTAGAACGGTTGTGGGGGAGTAGTGAAATTCCTGCAAGGGGAAATCTGCAGAGGTAAGAGTCAGCAAACTTTTTCTTAAAGGGCCAAATAATACATATCTTGGAACCGTTCAACTCTGCTGTTACCAAAGCAGCCACGTATAATCCCTAAATGAAGGAGACTGAAAGTGTTCCAATGAAGTTTTTATTTACAACAGGTAGCCAGCCAAGGGGCCGTGGTTTGCCAATTATGATATGGCACAGGAAATGGCTCAGCAATCAAACTATCCAGCTAGACAACTGGATATTTGAGCCAGAGGTCCCATTCCTGGCTTCCCACCACCTACGAGTGGTTTGGGGTTGATCAGAATTTCCTGTGCCTCAGGTAAGAGGACGAAACGTGCCATATTAGATAGAATTAGGTTTGTCTTTATAGTAGCCTAAACACTCATGATTTAACAGTGGTTTAGAACACACACACAGATTTATTCCCTTGTGTATAGGCCTGGGGGTTGGCCATCCAGGGCTGGCCAAGTGTGAGACCCGTATCTGTCAAGCTTTCCTCTCTGTTCTTCCAAAACATGGGCTTCATCCTCATACCTCACGCTCTGTACAAACCCTTCCCAGAAACTGTACGCATTTACCCACTTATATCCTATTGGCCAAAACTAAGCTGGCCATGCCCATGTAGAAAACAGGTAGGGATATGGAGTTTTCAGCTACAAACTGGGTGTGAATCAGAAGACGAGGCGGATGCCAAAGGACAGCAGGTGGTCTCTGTTGTTGACAGTGCCTATTGACTGCCGCGGCCACTTCAGCAGAGGACACGTCACCCTGAGCCAGATGGACCTGTGCGACTGCACAGGACCCACGCTAAGAAGGGGCCACACTTGGTTTAACAGGGGGGCGTCAGCCTCTTGAAATTATTAAGAATTTTATCTTTTAACTTGAATTTTGGAAATGACGTCTGATGAGACGATGGATGTGTGCGTGAGCAGAAGGGATTCATGTAGTGTGTATGTGTGCTGCAGTCCTTCCAGACCCTGTTCCCGTGTCACATTGCTAGTCCCTGCTACACAGCTGCCATGACACACTTACCTTGTACTCCTGTCCTCACTCTCAGGGGCCTCTATGCTTATTTTAATGTTCTGCTATTGCCATTTTGAATTTTTAAGTAAATTTCTTTTTTGCAGTTTTTGGCCGGGGCTGGGTTTGAACCCGCCACCTCCAGCATATGGGGGCGGCACCCTACTCCTTTGAGCCACAGGTGCTGCCCATTTTTTATTCATTTTTTTTTTAATTTTTTTTTTTTTTTTTTTTTTTTGAGAGAGAGTCTCACTCTGTTGCCCAGGCTGGAATGCCATGGCATCAGTCTAATTCACCTCAAATTCCTGGATTTGAGTGATCTTTCTGCCTCAGCCTCCCAAGGAGCTGGGACTACAGGCACCAGCCATTACATCTAGCTAATTTTTCTATTTTTAATAGACAAAGAATTTCTCTCTTGCTCAGATTGGTCTCAAACTCCTGAGCTCAAGGGATCCTCCTGCCTCGGCCTTCCAGAGTGCTAGGAGGTGTGAGCCATTGCACCTGGCCTGAATTTTTAATTAATTTTATCTTTGAACTTGTGTTTTGTAAATTAAGTCCAGTAGGGTAATGAAGGATATTTGTATTGCCATCCCATTATAATGTTTGCAATTCCCCAGCAGCACAGAATTCCAGTGGACCCACAATTTCAGCAAGACTCAAAGCAAGTATAAGGTACCCATGTTATATCTGTGACTAAGCAGAAGTGCTGAGAACTTGAGAGGCCACACTTTCCATTCGAACAGAACTTGCTTCAAATGCAGAAAGAAGGCAGTGGTGTCCTAGGAAACGTTATCAAGCAATCATATCATATCTTTTCCTGTATTAGCCAATCACTTACATTCAAAATGATGACAGATAAATAACAGGACAACCCTTACTGTCAGTAATAATAATTGGAAAGTAGGGTGGTGCCTGTGGCTCAAAGGAGTAGGGCGCTGGCCCCATATGCTGGAGGTGGCGTTTTCAAACCCAGCCCCGGCCAAAAATTGAAAAAAAAAAAATAATAATAATTATTGGGAGGTAAAGACAGCAATGTTGGTACAATGTGCTCACACCAAGAAGCAAAATTAAAAAGTCTTATTGGCTCAGCGCCTGTGGCTCAAGCGGCTCAAGTGGCTAAGGCGCCAGCCACATACACCTGAGCTGGCGGGTTCGAATCTAGCCTGGGCCTGCCAAACAACAATGATGGCTGCAATAAAAAAAAAGAAATAGCCGGGTGTTGTAGCAGGTGCCTGTAGTCCCAGTTACTTGGGAGGCTAAGGCAGGAGACTCACTTGAGCCCAGGAATTAGAGATTAGAGGTTGCTGTGAGTTGTGATGCCACGGTCCTCCACCCAGGGCGATAGCTTGAGGCTCTGTCTCAAAAAAAAAAAAAAAAAGAGTCTTATGCCATGTCTCCACCATTCTGGCAAGAGCAAAATATGTGTGTGTGTTCAAACTATGAAATATAAATTATGCAATTTCCACAATTTTGCATATGAATTAAATGCTCTTAAATTTTTTTCTCTAAAACCGTCATTGCACAATATAAAGATGAATGATAAAATTCCTGCTAATAGTATACAATTTTAATTTTACTCTACTTAAAATGACATTAAATAGCAAATAAAAAGCACCAGGACAAATCAAGAGGGAGACCTCAGAAGAAAGGAAAAACTTTCATATTTTAGGATTTTTAGTAGTATTTTTTTCCTGCCTTTTGAGTGAGGGTCTGCATTTTTATTTTGTACAGGCCCCTGCAAATGTCATAGCCACCTCTGGCAGCACATTATCCCTGGATGCTACATAGGACTGGTCTCACCTCTCAGGTCCACTGCCAGGAGCAGACACCCCTCTCCTCAGTGAGCCAGCAGAGGTCCCGAGGACCTAGGTGCACACAAGCCCTGCCCACACCAACTTCAGAGGATGCAGTAAGGGCCCTTATTTATCTGGATACCCAGATGACATCTTGGGGAGAGGAAGGAAGAGCACTCAGAGCTCAGAAAGACAGAAATTGGAGACACTGAATTTTCCAAAAGAGTCTATGGAAAGCAGCCACACGAGGGAGTTCGAGTCCATACAGGTTGAATATTCAGAATGAAAGGAGACTTTTCATTGGAGAAAGACACATCTGCTGTTTAAAGACAAGCAAGCCTAGGCTTCTTCATGACACAGTCGAGTAGGGCTGACAAAAAAGGTCCTAATCTCTGCAGATCTGAATGGGGCCTGTGCACCTGCGAGTCTGCTACCCTCAGATCACAGCACTTTCAGTCTGTAATAGCCTCCTTTCTGTTCCTCCTTCCCTAGTCTTCCTCCTCCAGACTCCCGGTTGTCTTCCCCAGACAATTCCTGTTACCAGTTTCCTTAGCTTCCTTCCATACAGACTCCATGTACTTTAAAGCAAATAGATTTTACATTATCCCTTCTGTAGTATTCCAGGAAAGAATGCACAACCTGAATCTAACAATGAGGAAGTGTCAGAAAAACCCCAAATTACAAATATTGTACTTTTTAAAAAAGCATGTGTATGGGGTGACACCTGTGGCTCAATGGAGTAGGGCCCCAGCCCCATATGCAGGAGGTGGCGGGTTCAAACCCAGCCCCTGCCAGAAACTGCACAAAAAAAAAAAAAAAAAAAGCATGTGTATGTGCAATAATAGTATTATCTCAAAGCATCAAGATCACAAAATACAAAGAATGGCTGCGGCCATGTTCCAGAATTGAGGGAGGTGATAGGTTAAAGCATCGCATCCAGGTTAAATTTACCAAAGTTGGTAAGTGGACTATGGTCACATAAGGACTATCCCTTTTTTAGGAAGTACACACTGACATGTTTAGGAGTAAAGAGCCATGGTTCGAGTGCATGTGTGTGAGTGTGTGAATATATATCGGAAGGGGAAGAAAGGCACAAATGATAAAGCAAAATGTTAAAACAGGTGAATCTGCATAAAGGGTTGGTAAGCATCCCTGTAGTATTTTTACTTTTGCAACTTATGTTTAAGCCTGAGTAAAAAAAAGAAAAAATGTTAATTTCATTATTTCTTCACAGATTCTGTATTTGCAACCTGCCTAATCACTAAACTTTATTTGTAAGCCCCAAATCAATACTTAAGATACTTTTACAGTCGTTTGCAGTCCTGTGGGGGGGGGCAGGGGATTTGAGTGACCCCATGCACAGGTCCCCAGCTGAGGTCGAACTGGCAACGTTCTGCTTTCTTGCTTCACCTCTCCTGTAAACAGCCATCCTTTCTGTGGCCTGCTTAGCATTTTTTGGTGTTTTTTCTTCGTGATTTTGCCATTTAAAATGCCAAATGTATTGCTAAGGTGCTGTCTAGCATTCCATAGCCCAAGAAGGCTGTGATGTCGAGTTTCATTCAGGCAGGAGTTAGAACACTTTTGGCCAGGAGTTCAGTGTTAATAAACCCAAAACATATTTTAAATATATGTTAAATGAACAATGTACTGTATATTAAATGCACTAAATCAACAACACACACATAGAATATGGTTATATATGGATGGGTTTGCAAAAATATTGTTACTTATAGGAAGGCTTAATAGAAGGAGACTTATAGGAAGCTAGCCCTCTATTTCCCTCGGGAGCAAATGGTTTGGTATTCAGTGTTCTCAGCAACTTTATAGAATATAACTACAGAGAATAATGAGAAGGACTGTTTACATATATCTACTTCTTGCACACATGATAGCATACAGTATATAAGGTTCTGTACTTTATATTTTTAAACAGTATTTCTTAGAAATCATTCTATTAGATTATATGTATTCTTTCAAACAGATGCCTGATATTCCTCCCATGATTATCCTAATTGATCTTACTAGTCATTTAGTAATAGAAGCTTGGGCTTTTTGTTTTATTTTTTATTTTTAATTGGATATATATATTAGCAAGTTTATTTTTTCTATTTTCATTTAGTTATGAATTTTTAATTCATAAAGCAATTCATCATTATGACAGCTTTAAATAACCCATTAAATTGTTCTGGGCACTGCCCTCCTTGGAATACTTTTTTAAGTAATGTATTCATTTATTTTCATTTTTTAATTGACAAACATGCACATATTTATTGTGTATGGATGTTTTGAAATATGCTTATGCTGTGGATTATCTACATTGAGCTAATTAATAAAGGCATGACCTCACACATTTATTATTTTTTGTAGAAAGAACACTTAAAATCTACTCTTTATGTTCAAAAATATAATACATTGCTATTAACACTGTCACCAAGTTATGCACTAGACCTCTTCAATGTACTCCTCAAATCTAACTGAAATTTTGTATACTTTGATCAAAATCTTCCCAACCCTACCTCCACATGCAATCCAAGACCATTCTACTCTCTACTTCTATAAATTCAACTTCTTAGATTCCAAATATGTGTAGGTGAGAATATGCAGCATTTATCTTTTTGCATCTGGCTTATTTCACTTAACATAATGCCCTTCACATTAATCCATGTCACAAAACAGGGGATTTCCCTTTTTAAAAGGCTAAATAGTATTCTGTTGTGTATGTATCACTTTTTTTTAACCTGCTCATGTTTTGATGGACACTTAGATTGATTCCATATCTTGGCTATTGTAAATAGTGCTGCAGCGAATATGGAAGTGTAGATATCCCTCTGACATTGATTTCATGTCATTTGATATATACCTAGTAATGGGATTGCTGGATTATGTGGTGGTTCTATTTTTAATTTACTGAGAAACCGCCATACTGTTTTCCTTTTTTTCTCATTAAATCATAAACACATAGATCATGTATACATTAACGCATTTATGGGGTACAATGTGCTGATTTCATATAGAATTAGAAATGCTTACATCATACTGGTTAATATATACCTCATCTTGTTCACTTAATTATTGTGTTGAGACATTTATATTCTATACTTAATCCATACTGTTTTCCATAATGATCAAACCAGTTTACATTTCCATCAATAATGTGCTAGGGTTCCCTTTTCTCCACATCCTCTTCAACACTTACCTTTTATCTTTTTGGTAATAGCCAGTCTAACAGATATAAAGTGATATCTCCTTATGGTTTTAATTTGCATTTCTCTGATGATTACTGGTGGTGACATTTTTTTTTTCCAATACCCATTTCCTTTTAGAAATGTCTATTCAAATCCTTTCTGTTTTCTTCCTGAGTTATTTGAGTTTCTATATGTTTTGGATATTAGCCCCTTATCAGACTTATGGCTTGCAAATATTTCCTCCCGTTCCATAGGTTTTTTGTCCCATCGGCAGTTTCCTTGGTTGTGCAGAAGCTTTCTATTTTGGTGCAACACCATTTGTCTATTTGTGCTTTTATTGCCTATGGTTTTGGGGTCATATTTGCAAAATCATGGCCCAGATCAATATCATCGCACTTTCTCCCTGTGTTTTTTTTTAGTAGGATTATAGTTTCAGGTCTTACATTTAAGTCTTTTTATTTAATTTTGAATTAATTTTTGTATATGGTGTGAGATAAAAGTCTAACTCCATTCTTCTCCTCATTAAACGACTGTTAAACGACTCCTCTTTCCCCCTTGTTTGGTTTTGGCATCTTTGTAAACAATCAGTTGAACAGAAATGTATGGGTTTATTTCTGAGCTCTCTATTCTGTTCCATATCCAGCTGTTAAACGACTCCTCTTTCCCCCTTGTTTGGTTTTGGCATCTTTGTAAACAATCAGTTGAACAGAAATGTATGGGTTTATTTCTGAGCTCTCTATTCTGTTCCATTGGTCTACATGTTTACTTCCATACCAGTAGTATAGTTCTAATTACTATACTTTTGTGGTATATTTGGAAGTCTGATACTGTGATGTCCCCAGTTTTGTTTTGTTTTTTCTTTTTTTTTGGTGACAGTGTCTCACTTTCTCACCCTCATTAGAGTGCTTTGGCATCACAGCTCACAGAAACCTCAAGATCTGGACACAAAAATCGAGTCACAAGTCAACATGCCCTCAGCAGGCTCTTTCCTACTCTTCGTCCAGCAAGGAATGTTTGCTGGCACCAGCTAAAGGGCAAGGCACCAAAATGGAAGTGTTGCAGCCACAGTTCTCTCCAGGGGCTGATCACCATGTGCCTGAGTGGGTGGAGAGTGGCTCTTCCTGGGCTGTCACCTGTCCTGTGGCTCTCTGCTACCTTTGAATGACTAATTCTATTCTCATGGATTCTCTAAAATGATACGAAACCTGCGGTGAAACCCACATCCTTCCCATGCACCAGAAGGCCCACACCACATCCTTCCCACTGATCACCTCCCCCTTTCCTCTATTTTTGGTGAGAAAATGAATCAAACTAGCTCACATGAAAGGCTTGTGTGTGTGTGTTTGTGTGTGTATGAGAGAGACGACAGAGACAGAGAGTCCACTGCAGATCTCATACATCCCAAATCCAACCACTTCTTGCTACCCACCCTCTACCTCCCTGTCTAAACCACCTCAATCTCTCCCCTGGTTTGTTGGTACACCCCCTAGCTGACCTCCCTACTTTCACTTTTATGCCCTACTTTTTAGGTACAAGTTGCCACTATAATACAGTATGCTCAGTTAAATTTGCATTTCTGATGAACAACGCATACATCCTTAGCATAAATATGTCACAAATTGCATGGGATATACTTACACTAAAAAATTATTCATCTCTCTGTATCTGAAATTAAAATTTAACTGGAGATTATTAAGTTCTAGTTGCTGATTCTGTCGGCTCTGTTCTGTAGCAACCAGAGTTGTCCCTTGTCCAATAGCTTCCCAGCTTGGAAGCAAAGTCCTATCAAAGACAGGGGGACCGTCCGATGAGCCGCCTTCCTCGGTGCTTCTGGGATCTCCCCTCCCCTACTCTCTCCCTCACCCACTTACCCGGCCACACTGGCTTCCAGTCACTCCTTGAGCAGCTCTCGGCTGCATTACCATACTTTTTACCTTTTCCTTCAGATGACATTACTTTCTCAGGGAGGCCTTCTCTGACACCCTCTAAAAAACCGTAGCTGCCTCCCTATCTTCTGCTTTTTTCCCATAACACTCGTATCACCTTCCAACATACCACATATCTGCACCTACTGGTTTGTAGTCTGTCTCCCCCCTAAAATGCTTGGCCCATGAGGACAGGGACTGCGTTTCATCCAAGCTGAATCTCCAGCATCAGCCTCTGCTTGGCACATAGCAGACACTCAATAAATATTTGCTGAACCAGTGATGAAACCCAGGGCAGGAAATATAGCCAGGAAAGTCCAGAAACAAGGGAGTTTTTGTTTTGTTTTTCTTCCTCGGCAGGCTTGCTCTAATCTTTCTCCACTCACTTGTCTTGCTCAAGGCCCACTTTGGCCACCGTCCAGGCCTCGCTAGGGCTTTTCAGGGGTGCTATCAAAAGCAGGGGTAATCTGACTGGCTCAGCTTTTCCTCCCCACCTCCCTTCCTCTCTCCCTTTCTAGTAGTGTTTAATTTTTTTCAAATAAAGGAGTAGTATTTCTTAAATGTAGCTTATTTTCTTAGTAGGCCAAGACTGAAGATTCAGAGTGATTAGGAGCTCTGACAGTCTAGACCAGGGGTCCTCAAACTGCGACCCGCAGGCCACATGAGGCAGTGTGATTGTATTTGTTCCTGTTTGGTTTTTTTACTTCAGAATAAGATATTTGCAGTGTGCATGGGAATTTGTTCATAGTTTTTTCTTTTAAACTATGCTCCGGCTCTCTAACAGTCTGAGGGACAGTGAATTGGCCTCCTGTTTAAAAAGTTTGAGGACGCCTGGTCTAGAGTGAACGTCACCAATAGCATATGTTATGGTATACTTTAAAATAATGAAAATAATGAAATTGGAATATTCCTAATGCAAAGAAATAATAAATGCCTTAGGCAATGGATACCCCAATTATGCATCGTATGCTTGTATCAAAAATTCACATCTACCCCATAAATATATGCAACTACTATGCACCTATAAGAATTGAATGTAATTTGTTTTAATGAGCAAATACCACTAAACGTCTCTCTCTGTTCCCTCCCAGGCTCAAGTTCCCTGCCGAGAATCACCAGTTCTCTAGTTTATGTTAACCAGGAGAGGAGAGACTTTATTTGGTAGTGAACAGCCCCCAATCTTAAATCACTTAAAGAAGAATTTGACTTCCTGCTCATGCTACATTTTCTTTCTTTCTTTCCTTCTTTCCTTCTTTCTTTCTTTCTTTCTTTCTTTCTTTCTTTCTTTCTTTTTTTTTTTTTTTGTTGCAGTTTGGTCCGGGCCAGGTTCAAACCCACTGCCCTCAGTAGATGGGCTTGGCGCCCTACCCACTGAGCCACAGGAGCCGCCATGGTACATTTTCGAAATAAATTGACAGGGGTTTTGCAATTCACAGTCTCAGAAACCTAGACTGAGTGCTGCTCTTCTGAAGTGTGGCTGCTCACCCCCTTCAGGTCAGGGAAAGAGAGAGACCGAGGGCCATATACTGCTTCTTAAATGCACCAGCCCAGAAGTGAGGGCCGTCACTTCCACTCACAGCCCTCTGCGCAGAATCAGTCACATGCTCCACATACTGTGAGAGAGTTAGGAAGGGTGGAGCACACATAGATATTCCATAAGAAGCTGTCTCTCTTCCTAGGAGCAATCTTGGGGAGGGGTAGAGAGACACAAGTGGGGGAGGGGCCTGTTCAGACCCAGGTGTTCATCTGCTCACCCATTTCACCTCGCAGAGGTCCTCAAACTACAGCCTGCGGGCCACAGGAGGCCGGGTGATTGTATTTGTTCCCGTTTTATTTTTTTACTTAAAAATAAGATATGTGCAGTGTGCATAGGAATTTGTTCATAGTTTGTTTTTTTTTAACTATAGTCCGGCCCTCCAATGGTCTGAGGGACAGTGAACTGGCCCCCTGTTAACAAGTTTGAGGACCTCTGTTTGGAGAATTCAAATTAGCCCTGGCCTACGTAGAGGAAGAGAGCAAATCTGAGCCAGTTTCTAGCACCTGCACCAGGCCTGGCAGCAGTGGGGAATCAGCATGGTTTCCTGGGGAAGGCAGGCACCGATTTTGTCTCCCTCTCCATCCCCGATCCCACACCTGCTATGGAAAATAATAACATGACCTTTCATTCGCCCAGCACTGCCACTTTTCAAAGAGCTTTTCTTTTTATGTAGACTTCACAAGAAGTAGATTGAGATTATTCCCTTTTACAGAGAAGAAACTAGAAGCTCAGAAAGGTTAGATGGGGAATCGCCTAAGGCCACAGAGCTCACAAGTGACTGGGACTTCAGCAGCTCTGTCTGTGTCTCCCTGGTCCAGACTCATGCTTCCTCTGAAGGACTGGGGCAGGGGCAGGGGTGGGGGAGAACACAGCTGGCCCACAGGTCTCTTCAGCCCACTCACACAGCTGGGAAACCATCGCTGCTGCCTCCTTATTGTTCATGAACAGGTTGAGATAGAAACACTAGGCAAAAGGCAGGGGAGGGCTGGGAAAGGGAGTCATCTGTGCTCAGGAACAGGAGACCTGAGAGTGAACAACAGCCTCAGCTTTAGGACCCTGTGACTTTTCATTAATTGCACATTCCATAATTTAAGTTAGATGTTTAAATTGTTTTGAAGCTTTCGGCATTCAAATATACTTTGAAAGTCCCAGTTTCGTGGAGATTATAGCTGGGATCCCACTGGCACCTATACTGCAATATTGTCAGATCTGGCTGGGATCCCACTGGCACCTATACTGCAATATTGTCAGATCCCTTCGTACAGGGCCTCAGCTCTCATTCTTCCCCCTTGACCCCAGGAGGAGCCCCAGCTATTCCCAAGTCCTCAGATGCTTCACCTCTTTCAGAACTTGGCATTGTGTGCCTGTGTGTGAAGCAATATGCCCAGCAACCCCTGGGGATAGGGCAGAGCATGGGGAGGGGGGGAGTGCAGGGCCTGTGAGCATGCACGCAGCGGATCTGTGGCTGTGGAGAAACAGGAGAATCCTCAGCCTGCCACGGGGCCTGAAGCTGCCCCATTTCAAGGCGAGATCTCACAGAGCACTTTGTTATTTCTGCCCCTTTGGCTCCTCCCATACAAACCAGTTTGAGGCAGCCAGTCCTCGGGTAGTGGACACTCACACCCTCCCAACCCTGTGGTCTTCATCTTTATCCTCCCTAGGGACCTCTCACTCATTCTTCAATCCAAACCTCTAAGCTGCCGGGCACATCAGCCAATGCAAACCCATCCTTGTGGAGAGGATTATCCACTAATACACTCACCAGGGACATGGTGAGGGCCAGGCCCTCCAGAACCCCTGAGATATTAGTGATACTCAATGCACCTCCAAGGAGAGTTTCCTGCTTCTTTTAGTTTATTTCCTAGGATAACGTACACAGCACCCTCGAAGCAATCTTATATTTCAAAAGACATCATGCCAGCAGGGACCAGAGGGTCAGCTAATCAAGGAAGACTACATTCAACCAGATAAAGGCATAACTCTTTACTATAAGTCCTCAGTGGAGGACTCAAGGGCCACACAAAGAGCAGGACTTCACCATCTGGATGTGGGTATCTCTATAGGCACTGTCCTGCTGTCACTGTCCTGACGGCACCCGGCATCTGCCACTGAAGGCTCGGCCCAAATCAGAAACTCTTCCTTGCACTGTGTTAACAACCATCCAGATCCACCTTTTTCTACCCCGCTTTCTCTTGCTGTTAATTGTTACTTTGATGTGGGGAATTTAACCTATAACACATATCAATTCAGAACACTGCCATGTATGGCTCAACATTTCGACTGACTTGTGTATTGGCTGGAGCCTGTGTGCCCGTGGCTCTGACCACCTAGTGAACAGCTAGCACTAAAGCAGACTTCCTCCGTGGGAACTCCATGTAGCTCGTGGATTTTATGATAGATTATGCATCCAGGAAAGTCTGACCTTGTGGAAAGACACAAATGTGTGGAGACCTGCTTATGTCAGAGCTTGTACTGTTCATGACTGATGTATTCCCAGATGTGAGATAACTGGGTCAAAGTATTAAAAATGTATTTTTTATGGCTCTTAAATCAGGTTGACAAATTGCTTTCCAAGATTTGTGTGGTAGATGTGTGGTATCTATAAGATCGGTTCCTTGCACTGTTGCCAGGACTAGAAATTATCGTTGTTTTAGTTTTGCCATTGGGACAGGCAAGGAGTCATACTTGTTGCATGTTTTAATTTGTATTTCTGTGATTACAGCATGCTTTAAGCTTTGGTCATGTTTATTTATGACAATGTTTCCATTTGTGTAATTTATGAGCACAAATCCTGGCTTATTTAATCAAGCTTTAATTTCTTACCAATTTTTATAAGTTCTTTATATAACAAAGATGTTAGTGCTAATAGGATCTTTGAGTCTCCACCTCCCACCCCCCATTATGGTCTCTTTATCTTTTTATTTTGGTTATTTTATTTCCATTGTTTTTGTGGTAATACAGAAGTCTTAAATCTTTATTTACTCATCAACCTTTTGTTCTGGTTTCTTCTTTCATTTTTCTTTCTTTTTAGTTTTTATTTGAAAACTTACAAATAAATTTCCTGTCCAGAAATTTGATAGAGATTCGATTCTATGATTTGGTTTTATTCTATTTTATTTGTTTTGAGACAGTCTCACTCAGTTTCCCAGGCTAGAGTGCCACGGTGTCACCTTAGCTCACAGCAACCTCAAACTCCTGAGCTCAAGAAATTTTCCTGCCTCAGTCTCCCATGTAGCTGGGACTACACACCCGGCTAAGTTTGCCTATTTTTAGTAGAGATGGGGTCTTACTCTTTTTCCAGCTGGTCCCAAACTCCTGAGCTCAAGAGAGCCTCCCACCTCAGCCCTGCCAGAGAGCCAGGATTATAGATGTGAGCTACTATGCCTGGCCTTTGGTTTTTCTATATTTAAATCTTTAATCTAAATGAAATTCACTATAAATAATATTTCCTTTTCAAAAAAGTAAGACCTCTTACAATTTCTTAAGCCAAATAAGTATACAAATAAAAGTGAAGCTTGACCAAAAGTATCTTGGGGCATGTGAGGACTGGGATGTGCCTAGAAGTAGGATTTTTCTTCAGTCCTCCCAGCACCCCAATGTCTCTAGTGAACAAACAGGTTTGGGAATGGCCCATCTGAACAGTCTTTTTTTGTTTTTATCACAACCACTTCAGAGGTCACAAGATGAACTTGACTATTAAAATCCTCCTCTCTTTTGTTGAGTGTAATAACTACGGGGCTGATAGTTGGCGGAGGGGATGGGGTGTAGGGTAGGAACCTTTGTTTCAGTATTCATGGGGCTTTTTCTCAAGTTGTCTATAATACTGAACAGTTTAGGATTTTGTCACAAATTAATATTGTGATTTGCAGTATCAGGTATCCTCAGTTCTGTGCATGGATAAGACCATGTAGCAGCAGTAGAGATTGGGTGAGCATGAGCCCGGGCGTTCATTACAAAGAACAAAAACTTGCTTTTTGTGTTTGTTTTAATGGAAGATGGAGAACCAACTTACTACTAATAGAGAATGTGAATACATTTCTTTAGTCACTAATGTAAATTTTACTATGAAAGTACTTGTGAGATGTAGAATAAATAAATCTAGAGTATCTAAGGGAATTCAATCTCTTTGTACTTGAATTTCCCTTCTTGGGATCCTATCTTCCCTACGTTGCAAGAATAAATGGTGCAGTGGTATGCCCCTGTGGTCCCAGCTACTCAGGAGGCTGAGGCAGGACAATTGCTTGAGCCCAGTAGTCGAGGCTACCGTGCTCTGTGAATAGCTGCTGTATTCTAGCCAGGGCAACACAGTGAGACCCTATATCTAATTTTTTTTTTTTTTTAAAGAATAAATGTAATGAACTTATTTACATTAATTTTATGTAAACAAATACATACATATACAATTGTGAAGTTAGGTATATTCATTTGAATAACTAACCTTCATTTAATAAATTAAATCTCTGATCACATTTTTCACATAAGTATTTCTTTGAAGATATCATTGCTAAAACAACCCAAATGTCCTAGAGAAATAAGTACATCACACAAAGGAATATCATGTATCTATAAAAAGTAATCGGGAATATCCCTATAGTACACTGTGACGCCATCTCTGGGACACACGGTTGAGTGAAAAAAGCAAAATGTAAAACAGTATGTATAAATGTTATCTTTAAGAAAGAGGCAGGAGAAATACAACCATGTGTATATGTGTATACACATATTTGCTTACACATTTTTTATTTTTATTTTTTAGAGACAGAGTCTCACTTTGTCACCCTCGGTAGAGTGCTGTGGTGTCATGGCTCACAGCAACATCCAGCTCTTGGTCTTAAGTCAGCAGTTCTCAATTTGTGGGTCAAGATCCCTTTTTTCCATTTGTAACAATGCGTCAATTAGGAAGGTTGAGAACCACTGGCTTAGGTGATTCTTTTGCCTCAGCCTCCCGAGTAGCTGGGACTACAGGCGCCTGCCACAATGGTCGGCTATTTTTTTGTTGCAGTTTGGCTGGGGCCAGTTTCCAACCCGCCACCAGTGGTATACGGGGCTGGCGCCCTACCCCCTGAGCCATAGGCGCTGCCCTTTACACAAGTTTTTAAAAGGAAAAAAATTGGAGGGATAAACAAAAACTAAAAGGAACCACAACTATTTGGAGAAATGGCTGGAACAAAAAAAGAAAAAAAAAATGTACAAGATGAACCTGGAAAATCCTGTCACATGAGAAAACAAGGAAGCCATCATAGACAACTGGGATTGTGCCAAAAAGACACAGCAGCTGACAGGAAGAACTTCCCATGAACCAAAGATGGAACAATTTGAATAACAAAAATAAACAAACAAAAGCAAAACCAAAAATTTCCTGAGAAAATAATTATTTTGCCTCTGTTATAAAAACTATGTTTCAGGGTAACAGTGTAGTTGATTAAGGCAAGTTTTTAATCATACATTTCTAACTAATATATACAAAAGACTGATGGCCCTCAGCCCACTTCCTGGTATTCACACCCTGCCCTGTCCCACATTACATCAGGGTCAGATGGTGTGACCAATAGCATACAGCAGGAGTGATGGTGTGTCACTTGAGCTTAGGTTATAATTGGCTTCCATCTTGTTCTCATTCCCACCCCATAGCTCACTCAGAGGCAGTTCCATATTATAAGATACTCAGGTAGCATATGGAGAAGCTCATTAGCTGAGGAAGAGATTAGATGAGGATCTAAGAGTCAGGCAGTGGAGAACTGAAGCCTGACAAGAAGCTTGAGGCCAGATGCCTGCAACCCCAGTAGCAGATTGATTGCAATGCCATGAGAGACTGAACCAAAACTCCTTAGCTAAGCCACTCACAGATTCCTGATTGTGAGATAATAAATGCTTTGTTGTGGTTGTTGTTGGTTTTTTTTAATTCTATTGTTTATTTTTGTTGTTGTTGTTGCAGTTTGACCAGGGCTGGGTTTGAACCCGCCACCCTTGGTATATGGGGCCGGCACCCTACTCACTGAGCCATAGATGCCGCCCATGCTTTGTTGTTTTAAGCTACTAGATTTTGTTGTGCAGCAATAAATACTAATGCAAGGAATGACAAAGTCAGAATGTCATAAGTTTGCACTAATAAAATAATGGATATGAGCACTGATCATCAATGGCTGTTGAAACCGTTTAGTGAAAGACTAATGGGGAACTTTCTAATGGATAGGTTTGTAGGCTGACAATATCTGAACTTCGGAATTAATTCTTTTCTGAACAACTTCATTTTTATTAATTTTCCCTTTAAAAAACTTTTTTATTATGTACAACTGGTTATACAGACTGAACTCTATATAACCATCACTCAGCATTGATAATTATCAACTCATGGCCAATCCTGTTTCATCCAAATTTGCACTCAATTCTCTTTATTCCATCTCTATACTAGATATTTTTTGTTGTTGTTTTGAGACAGTCTCACTTGGTTGCCCTTGATATAGGGCCCTGTTGTCATAGCTCACAGCAACCTCAAACTCTTGGGCTCAAGCAATCCTCTTGCCTTATCCTTCCTAGTAGCTGGGACTACCATGTGCCCACCACAATGCCCAGATATTTTTTAGAGACGGGGTATTGGGAGGTGGGCCTGATGTCCCAGACCTGGAAGTGACCATGTCACTTCCTTCATGTATTTTTGTCAAGAACTTGGAAACCCCAGGGAAACTGGGTAAATATAGTCCAGCAAGGCCACCAGTTAAAACAGTAATTCCATTACTGGGGAAGAAAGGGATCTGGACTGTAGTGACAGTTGTGCCACAAGTTCTCATCTTTTTCTCAGTCTGGGAGCTTCTTGAAGGCAGATCACATTTTCTTCATCTCTGGCCACCAGCACAAGCCTGCTTCATGACCTGGAGTAGGACTCAGTGCGAACTGCTGAATGAATGAGGCTGTTACAGGCGTCTATGCTGTGATAAAGAAGAAAGCCAGTGTGGGCACCTGAGAAAGAAGAGAGAAACGACCAATGTGGAAAAATGTTAAATGCACAGGGCTTGCCAGAGCAGAGAGCTATTAATGTTAGGATCCTCTGTGATCTAAGTTGACAGCTCGTTGGCGTAAGTTTAAAGAACTTGAGCAGACTATCTAACTTAATAGACATTTATTGGATACATTCCAAAGTTATGAAATTCCTCAACTGTTTCAAAATCACTCAGGAAAAGTCATGCGTCAAGCTTGAAGGCTTTCAGGGTTCTGGTTCAATACTTGCCTCTGCTGTGTCAACAGGTTGGAGCACGCACCTGCACATCAAAGCTTTCACCTGGCTGCCATTCCACACAACCAGCCATACCTTCCTGGCTCCTGCAGCATCTTTCTGGAGTGCTGACAGACCCTCCAGAAAGTACGTGTGTGCACACACTGACTGATGTCCAGACATTTGCTGCTTTCTAGAAAACTAAGCTCTGTGGCTAAGCATGGTCTGGATACAACATTCTTCAAAGTGAGCATGGGTTTCGGAATCAACACAGGCTGCTTCAGCTTTATGCTACTGACTTGGTCAAGTGACTTTACCTGTTAAACTCCTGTTTTACCTGTTAACTTACCTGTTTAAATGTTGGCTCCCTTACGTGTAAAGTGGGGCTGGTACTGGGGCTATCTCACTGGGTGTATGAGAAGTAAATGAAGTTCTGGGTATAAAGGACTTTGCCCTCAAAAAATTACAATTAACAATAAACAATAGTTCTTACACTATTTTGACAACTAGGCTTGCAGGCCTCTGTGGCCTCTCAAATCAAAGGATATTAATAAGTATAACATAAATAATAGCCAGTTATGGCCATTTACAAAACTCAAATGTGCAAAAATGAGCCTTCATAATTCTTTAACTGACCTTAATTTCTTTTCTTTCTTTCTTTCTTTTTTTCTTTGAGACATAGTGTCACTTTGTTGCCCTTGGTAGAGTGCTGTGCCATCACAGCTCACAGCAATCTTGGCCTCCTATGGCCTTAATTTCTAATCCTGTGGTGCTTGCCTAACTCCTGTAAGATTACCTGACTCAGTTGCATGTAGTGTCATCCCTTGACTTTTCAGCCAAATTTGGGTGACTACCAAGCTGGAGCTCAGGACTGTATCTGCACTTTCTCTACACCCCTTGAGCTGGTGTAATATGCAAGCTCTATCTGTTAGCATAGTCACCCTTAGGAGGAAGAAGTGGGTCCCTTCTCAGGTCTCCCGTGCTTCGGAAACCCATGCTGTAGTCCGCTACTGATGTCCTGTGGCCTATGATGCTCTCTTTGAGACGACAGCTGCAGCCTATTGGTCAGTGGCATGTTCTGTTCCATCTTACAGAACCCAGTCTTGTCCTTCTCTCCTATATAGGGGTCAGGTTTGTCCCTCCCTCACTTTCAGGAACAGGCCAAATTCATTCCTGCAGTGAGCAGATGTCTTTCCCCTGACCTTGGCTCTCACTACCAGCTAACTTGTGGCGGATCCTGAGTTCACACAGGGGATCTGCTCATGTATCAACACACCATGCCACCATTCCTCTTGCTTTACTTTATCAGGAGGCGCAGGACACACATGAGCAACTGCAGCTGGGAAACTGAGCCCACAAGTCTTCCTTTCTCTTAAATACTCCTTCTCTCCCCTGGGGAAATGTTCCTTTTTGCCTCTTTCTCCTCGTATCAGAATTCCTAGAGATGGGGAGAGCTGTTCCACCATTTAATCACTTTATTCTTCTACAACTCTGTCTCCTCTGCCCTCTCCTCCCCAGCACAAAGCTCTTTTGATGTATTTAGGTAGACATGCACTCGGAAACCTGTTCTCCAAGTTTGCGCATACTTCCCAGGCTGTTTTGTCTCCCATCCTGAGCACGCTGAACGTGCTCCTTGATGTCTCAGCTTTTATGCCACAAATTAATATTTCATGTCATGTCTGTCTTATAAATCATATGGTGTTTACTAAGCTAAACTACATGGAAAGGGGTTCCTTGGCTGCTCAGTGCATGGGGCCCTTCTTTGGGCCTCCCTATATCCCATTCCAATCTTTTCATTTAATTTTCATCTTATCAAAGATATCCATGCACATAGTTCAAGGGGTCAAATTAATTCTCTACCCTGTTAGGAAAGCAGCAGTCTTCTTGTCTCCTATCCTCTGCTCCCATTCTCACTTTACTCCTTTAGCTGGTTCTTTGGATCCTTTCTTGAAGAATGGAATTATATTGCTACTTGATTTTTCAGTTTTAAGCATTATCTGATGATTTTCCAATATGAACATTCCATTCCACATCTTTTAGATTCTTTTGGTAAATACCCATGGTCTGTGGCTCTCAGTATCTCTTCCCACAACTTTGCTTCCTGGCAATAAACATGATTAGATAAAATTCTTCCAAAAGCTCAAATATTTATTAGCCAACAGGCACAAAAAGAGTCCTAGAGACTATTTTCTCTGGCAGTCTAGAAGACGTCCTTGCTTTCTGTCCGTAGGCATGTCCTCCAGCCCAAAGACCTCTATTTCATCCTTTCCGGATCATAAACTTCTTGCTTTGTGCTGAGGTTGGGGAGAGGACCTGGGATCTATACGCTTCCCAAAGAGACAATCTGTTCTATTCCTGGCCCTTCCTGCATTGCCCCTTTCAGAGATACCTGGTTCTTCTAATTTCAGACTTGGAATTTAGCCAAGCCAGTTGCCACTGCTTACTTGCTTTCAGCCTTCAAAATGTAATTACTTTTGTCTCTACTGCCATAACCCTTTGTCATTTGGTCTTATGCCCTCTTAAAAAATTCCTTTCCTGCCATTTTAGTAGGGTTTCCAGAAATAAAAGCTGGGTTTAATCTGTCACCTTTAAGCAAAAGTGTACCATTCAATTTTAGCCCCTCCTGGTTTCACTTGGGAATTATCCAGGCAAGATGGCATGATGTGTCACTGTAAATATCCCCTACAATCTTGTTTCTTTCTACTGCCACTGCTCGGGATTTGCCTGAAAATATCTTCTTTCTCTTTGCAAACAGACTGCTCAATACACAGATTCAGAGTCGCTGTCAGTTTGAACTTCACTCTCAGCAATGCCCAGAACTTAAAGACCCCTGGTCAAAAGGATCTTCCATCCACCTCACCAGTTCAGGATTACAGTGAACTATGATGATACCCCTGCAATCCAGACTGAGTAGTAATAGAATGAGAACCTGTCTCACAAAAACAAACGAAAAATAATTATCCAGTATGTGTATTCTCTTAGAGCAGCACAAAACAGACTAAGATGCATGCTAAGCACTCATCAGAGTGTCTGACATACTGTCCACGTTCAGTAAATGGCCCCAATCATTAGTAGCAGCAGCAGCAGGAGGAGGAAGGTTAAGCATTAATATTGCTATTATTCACTACCCATCAGAATGGCACCACCGAACACCTGTTACCCTTGGCCCCTGCCTTTCACTGCCTGCCTTCCCCTAAAACTTTTTTCAATCTATCATCAAGCCTATTGATCCTAATCCACACAAAAAAAAGAAAGGAAGAAAGAAAGAAAAGAAAGAGAGAGAAAGAAAAAAATAGGCAGGTAGTCCCAGCTACTCAGGAGGCTAAGGCAGGAGGATCTTGTGACCTCTGGAGGTCAAGGTAGCAGTGAGCTATGTTCATACCAACACACTCCAGATTGGGTGACAGAGTAAGACCCTGTCTCAAAAAAAAAAAAGGAAAATAAACCAAAAAGAAAAGAGCAGAGCAGAAGAGAGAGAGGGAAGAGGAAAGGAGAGGAGGGGGGGGGGAGGGCGAGGAGAGAGAAGAGAAGAAAAAGAATCCCTACTGTTACACCAGGCTTCTTGAAAATATCCTCCATTCTCATTATTGACACTTCCTTGCCTACCCTCTCTGCTACGACCTTTGCAGTTGGCTTTCTGCTCCCCACAGAGTCCTCTGGTTGGCAGGTGCATTGAGCATGCCGTGGTTCTTGGCACCTCCTTGCTGCACCTCATCAGTCCCCCATTTCTATCCTCAGTGCCCTGCCCTGTCTAGTCTCAATCCTCTCTCATGCAGTCTATTGGGAAACTGCCTGGTTTCCCAGCCTCTGATGTTACCGTTTCCCCTCCAGTCCATCCTCTGAATCGCCACCAAAATGATCCCTCTGACATGCTTGTCTAACTGTGTCACATCTGTCCTAATTGCAGCAGGGGGAAGCTAATATTTAAAATAATAACAGACTGCAGCTGCATCTTCCCCTAAGGCGTGCATTCCTCCTGAGCACAAGGCTCTTCGTTTGGCAGAACACCTGGGTGAACAGAAGGTGAACAGTTGGGAATTTAAAACAAAGAGATAACTAAACTTCACTGCAGAGGAAATAAGCCAGGATCTGAGGAATGGCAGGCATCTGGAGTGGGAAAAGAACCGAGGAAAGCCTTAGGAGGGAAGCCACCTCACCATCTCAGCGGGAGGCAGGAGGCGGGAGAGAGGAATTAGGCCATGGGGGAGGGGAGCGCGTGTAAAAATCAGGTGTTTCTAATATGCCCTCTCAAGATTTGAACCATTCTCTGTGGCTTTATAACCGATCTCATTCTGCACTCAACCCCACTGCCCTTTAATCCACATCCTTAATAATGCCTATTACATAAAGGATCCTGCGTGGTCCTGTAAGAGGAGGAAAGGGGTTGTGCTCTGTCGGATCTGCTAGGAACACAGATCGGAGGCAGAGAAGGGAGGCCACCCCAGGTAGGATGAAATTGGAGTCTGCAGGCCTTAACTAACTATATGAGGGCTGGGGCGTGGTGGTGAACCTGATGTAAACAAAAGTGAGAGAGCAAATCAATTATATTTAAATTGTGAAAAATGTTGTGGGCATCTTCTGCGTGGTGTCATCATGGTGGCAAAATCACAGCTAATGCTGGGCCAGGAGTTGGATCACCTATGGAAGTACTGAGCAAATAAGCAGATTCATCCAGGGTAACAGGAGCCAGGTTTCTTACTGTTACATGCAAGGAGTGAGGAAGGAATGGTGAGGGGCTGGGAATCAGAAGTACTAATGTGAACTCTTGGGTTGTACAGCTTTAGGTATGTATATGTGTATATACATATGCAGACATATACATGCATATGATGCACTTGTTTGTTTGGCCTGTCTCCTGAAAGTGTCTATAAACAATTATAACCCAGTAGCAATAAGCATGTCTAGCTCCCACATCTTGGTTTCTGACTACCATTCTCTATGAAGCAGAACTGGGGCTCCTGAGAAAAAATGATTTCAGGGCTGAGGCAAAAAAGTACAAGAGGAGACAAGAATATTTTGTTATTCCAAAAAGTAAGAAAATGCTCAACAAGTGCTAGAGACATATCACAAGGACACAGGAACCGGCCGGAGGGGCTCCCACAGGCCAAATGTGGCACAATTTGAGCATGAAAATATATAAGGATAGTAATGGGTCATAATCTATCAAATAAAATAACATCCATGAAGCCAGAAATAAATAAATAAATAAATAAAGACAGAGGTCTCCCGTATGGTTAAATGCCAAGCAAATAGGGAAAGAACAATAAAGTTAGAAAACTATCAATGTGTGATCAAGCTAGTTTATGAAAGTTTTCATAAGGAACAGGAGATTTATGTGATCTCCAAGTATTTCCCTCCAAATTTATTATTGATTATGAAGGCCTTAAGTAAGTGATTAAAAGTAACATTACAGTAATGGGCCAAACTAATACCACATCGCTTCTGATATGCACTGAGAAGAATATATCATTTCTGTAACATGCCTGGCAAAAAAGTGCATAGCCTAAATCTAATCATGAGGAAATGTCAGGCAACACCAACTGAGCAATATTGTACAAAATAACTGCTCAAGGTCAAGAACTTCAAGCAAAAGAAAGCCTGGGCTGGGCACAGTGGCTCATATCTGTAATCCCAGCACTCTGGGAGGCTGAGGCCAGCAGATTGCTTAAGCTCATGAGTTCAAGACTAGCCTGAGCAAGAGTGAGACCCCCGTCTCTAAAAATAGCTGGGTATTGTAGCAGGTGTGCATGGTCCCAGTTACTCGGGAGGTTGAGGCAGGAGGATCACTGGAGCCCAAGAATTTGAGGTTGCTATGAGCCATGATGCCACAGCACTCTACTAAGGACCTCAAAGTGAGACTCTGTCTCAAAAAAAAAAAAAAAAAAAAAAAAGAAAGAAAAGAAAACCTAAGAAAAATTTGCAGATTAAAGACTGAAGTATTATGACAAATAAATACAGTGTGTGATCCTGCATTGAGCACTACATCAGGAAGAAAAAAGCTATAAAATCTTTATTAGGGCAATCAATGAAATTTGAATATAAACTGCAAAGTAGAAAACAGTATTGTATCAGTTTTAAATGTCCTGATTTTGATAACTGTATTATGTTTATGACAGAGAATGTTTCAGGAAATGAACAATGGAGTGTTTAGGTATGATGTCTCCAACCTAGTCTCAAACAGCTCACACAAAGTGCCTGTCTATCTGTTCATCTCTCTGTCTATCCATGATAAAGAAAATGGAACTGAGAGTTTTCTGGAATTTATGAAAAAAAGATCAGATCCAAAATCTCAATAAGTTTCAAGCAAAGTAACTGAAAAGATATCCACACTTCCATACATCCCAGAGAAACTGCAGGCATGTTAAAAAAATTTTTTTAAAGTCATGGAGAAAAGTCATGGAGATAATATGTGGGTGTGGCTTTTAGAGTTAACAACTAACCTTTCCAAAGCAATAATGAAAACCAGAAGACAGTGAAAGATCACCAATGTTCTGGTAACTCAGAATTCTATAACAAGCAAAAGTATTTTTTAAGAATAAGGTAATCAAGACTTTTTTCTTGAATAAACAAAAACTGAGAGTTTTTAATCACAAAAGACTCCCCACAAAGGAAAATGTAAAAGATGAACTTCAGGCAAAAGGCAAATAATTCCAGATGGAAGGTCCGAAATGCAGAAAGGAACAGTAGTTAGTATAATGAAGCAAGCATCGACCAAACCAAGTAACGATATTAATGTTTGATTTGGGTGTGCGGGAATAGGCAAGAACCAAAATGTGGCCAATAAGAGCAAATGGGTAAGCATGGTGGGGATCATAAATAAGTCACTTAGAAGTCTTTGTACTGTTTAGGAGGAAGGTAAATGCACTAACTAAATTTAAGCCCTATTAAGTATGTCAATCATTAAAAGAACAGACATTAAGCATATAACGTCTAAAAAATAGAAAAGTGAAAA
>CAUYPK010128731.1:0-16156 GCA_963574355.1 Loris lydekkerianus
GCGGCTGGCAAAGTTAATGGTTTACCGAGTTTTGGCGTCGGTTTTTTTGTTTTTTTTATCCCTCCCCCCCCCCCCCCCCACGTGGGACAGCAAGCGCATGCGCAGATGTGGCACGCCGGGTACCCCACTACTGTTAAGAAATACTTCCAATGATAAGTAAACAAGGAGCTTTATTATAGGTGATGGTCGACATCTGTAAACATGGACAGCTAATATGAAGTTAATATGCCTAGAAAAAAACACCAGCATGATATCCAGAACCCCTGATTCTCACTTGGCCTTGCCCGCCTGTCCTCATCTCTGGGCCGCAGAGCTGGAAATGGGGGGTTCGAGGTGGAAGCCGCTGGCCGAGGTCTCCTCTGTGAGGAGTTGGGCTGGGGTGCTGTATTCATTCCCTGGGACTGCTGTACCAATACACAGGGTGCTTAAAACAACAGACAAGTATTTTCTCACAGTTCTGGAAGCTAGAAGTCCAAAATCGAGGTGTCTGGCAGGGCCGTGCTGTCTGGGATGGCTCTGGGAGAGGGTCCTTCCTGATTCATCCAGCTTCTGGGGTTTGCAGGCACATCCGTGGTGTTCTCCGCCTTCTTCCTGCTTGTCTTCCCATCAGCTCCTCTCTGCGCATGTCTGTGTCCCAGCTTTTCATAAGGAAACTTGTGGTATTGGATTAGGGCCTCCATTCCCAGTGACTTCATTTTAATTTAATTACCTCTGTAAAGACCCTGTCTCCAAATAAGGCCACATCCAAAGTACTGGGGGTTAGGACTTCAACATAAGTTGTGGGAAGGACACAATTCAACCCCAACCAGGGACCATGTTGTAGAAAAGAAAAGATAATATTTGAAAGGTCTGTAATGACATGAGTTGTGCGGTGCAAGTGGGTCATACCACCCTGAGGTTCCAGGATAAACTTAAAAGTCTACAAAGATGGTGCCCCATGATCGCATTAATGTACACATCTATGATTTAATATTAATAAAAAAATAAAATAAAATAAAATAAAATAACTAAAAAAAAAAAAAACAGGTGAAATCCAAATAAAGTCTGCCTGTTATCCCCATAAAAAAAAAAGTCTACAAAGATACTATGATAGTACATAAACAATTATGTTGTAGAAAACTACACACTGTGATCTTACAGAAGAAAGTGAGCATTATAACCCAAGCGATCGCCACAACCCAAATTACATTAAATTCACTATATTTGATTATTTCCTATGATTATTGATATAGAAAATCAAATACAGGTCAAGACCAAAAAAATCCATATTTTTTTGTTAAAAAGGTACAACAGAAGTTCATTATTGTGCTATTCAAAATATTGTCATAGAACTCTTATATAGTAAACACTTAGAACTGTTTCAATACAGGAAAACTTGTATATATTAAACTTTCACAAAATCAGATTCACATCCTTTCTCAGGAACATAAGCATTCATTACAGAAACAAGGTCATTGCCAACAAACAGCTATCCATTCTTTGGGGTTTTAACCAGAACACTCATGGCCCAGCAGGTACCTCTTCAGTTCCTAACATGGCTTCTCAATGAACAGTGTCAGCGCCAGCTTTGTGATAAGCGTCTGCAAACAGTGTCCAGAGAAAAGATAGAACTGGAGAGAAAGAAGAGTAGGTGAACACAGTGCTACTCCAGAATTGTGTTTAGATCTTCCAGTGTGCCATCCTGGCTATAGGAAATGCATGTGTAGGACAATCCATGCTAAACATTCTTAAAAAATAGCAAAGTTATCCTATGCTATATCTCTCCTTTTTCCTGCAAATACAACAAAGAGCAACAAGCCCCCACCCCCAACTAAAGAAAGGAAGAAAAGAAAAGGAAAGGAGAGTCTTCCTGAAAAGCAAAGACATTGTTGTTTTTGTTCAAGAAAAGAACAAACTGTGGTACTCTGGCAGAACTAGCTGGTGCTTACTCACCATGTTGGTGTCGGTGTAGTGAGTAAGCATCTCCTGGAGCCCATTGTAGATGATGATCAAAATTGGATGCACCAAGTAGCAGGCGTAACTGATGCTGGCCAGGAAACTCCAGATACCACAAGAAAGCATCTGATTCACCAGACATAGAGGGAACAGACATTGATCAGGGAAGCCACAGGCCCCGAGAGACACTTTCATTGAAGACACTTTCATCATTGTTCTCTTTGGATTCTGCACCTAAGTCTCCAAATGGTTCCTAAGAAAGTTGCTATGCATTAGAATTTTTAAGGCAGTGCACACACACACACACACAAAAAAAAGTCCTGTTGCAATAATACGATAAGAGAGATGCTAATATTGAGTTTACTTTCTTAGCGTGGTTTTACCCCCTGAGCACAAAACATTTCTCACATAAAATAACGTATAAAGTCCTTGCACAGAGCTGGGTTCTGGTTCAAGATGTGAGCACAGAAACTGCTAATCTTGGTGATGAGGCATTTATCATTGTCAGCTTCAGACTCCTCAAGTCTCAGGGAGAGGCTTGCATTTGATCACCTTCTAGGTCCCTTTCAAGACAAATATTCTATAACTTGGTATATGTTCTAGAATTGCACTCTCCCAGATGATAGCCACTCATCCCTGGTGGCTAAAATTAATTTAAATGAAATACAACAAAAGTTCTTCTCTGAATAGGATTTGTTGCTATCTCTAGTGGGTTGCATAGTGATCCTCTGCAAGATATGTCCACACAGAACTTCAGAATGGGACCTTATTCAGCATAAGGGTCTTTGGAGATGTAATTAAAGAGATGAGATCATCATCAATTAGGATGGGCCCTAAATCCAATGATGAGTGTCCTTATAAGTGACAGAAAAAGACACATAGACACAGTGGGGGGACACAGGAAGAAGGCCATTTGATGACAGAGGCAGAGACTGAGGTGATGCAGCTACCAGCCAAGGATTCCCAAGGCCTGCCAGCAGCTATGAGAGGCTTGAAGAGAGGATGGGACACATTTCTTCCTCAGAATATCCAGAAGGGACCAACCCTAATAACACCTTGATTTTGGATATCAAGCCTCCAGAACTGTGAGAGGATAAATTTCTATTGGTTTAAGCCATAGAAAGAAAGAAAATTTCTATTTCTCCTTTGTACAAGCTTCATTTCAAGTGCACAGTAGAGTATCACGGTTTGCTTAGTTGCTGAGGACAAAATCTTTGGAGCCATCCCAGACTCCTTTCTTTCCCTTGCACCCCAAGGAGTGCTATCAGTCTATCTTAAAAACACACCTCCAATCAGACTATCACTCATTCTCTGTGCCACTAACACCCTCATGAATCTTCCCTCCTCTCTCCCATGAAGCTCTGTGGTCTGCCAAAGGAGCTGGTGGCTTCTGCTCTCATTCTTGCTACCCTACAGCCCCAGGCAACACCCAGAGTTATCTTTTCAAACCACAAATCAGGGATAGATGGAGAAAGGGGAGATGTTGATCAAAGGGTACAAAGTTTCAATTAGACTCGTGAAATAAGTATTAGTGACCTATTGCACTGCATGGCGGCCACAGTTAATAATAATGTACTGTATATTTCAAAATTGCTAAAAGAATAGATTTGTAACATCCTCATCACAACGAAAATGATAAGTTGGTGAAGTGATGGATATGCTAGTTAGCTTGACTTAATCTTCTGCTGTGTGTTTGTGTCCGTATCTATCCCAAAACATCACATTATATCCCATAAATATAATTACTATTTGTCAATTTAAAAATAAATTTTAAAAAACCACAAGTCTGATCATGGACTGTGATCTGAATGTTTGTGTTCTTCCAAAATTCGTATGTTGAAATCCTAACTCCCAAGATGATTGTATCAAGAGGTGGGACCTATGGCAGGTGATTAGGTCATGAGGTTAGAACCCTCATGAATGGAATTAGTGTCCTCATAGAAGGATGCTAGTCAGCTAGCTCTCCCTCTGTACCATGTGAGGACATCTCTAGAAAGTTCCTGTCTAAGAACCAGAAAGCAAGCCTTCACCAGGCACTGAATCTGCTGATACCTTAATCTTGAACTTCCCAGCCTTCAGAACCATGAGAAATAAAATTCTGTTGCTGATACACCACCCACTTTGTAGCATGTTACTATAGTAGCTTAAAGGGACTCAGACTTCATATTTCATGGCACTTGGAATAAAGTCCAAAGCCTCCTCCTGGCTTTGAAGGCCCTGCCTAACCTAGCTCCTGCCTTCCTCTCTGACTTCACTTCTGGTCTCTCTTCCTCTGATCCTTGGTTCCTATCTTACTGGTCTTCTTGCTATTCCTCACATCCACTAAGCTCGTTCCAGTCTGGAGACCTCTGTCTTAGCATTCCGTCTGCCTGGAAGGCTTTTGCACTACATCTTTGCAAATGCATCCCCTGCTTCAGATACCTGTGAATCCTTGCATTATTTTTATTCCTATATTTATCTGCATCTGAAATTATAAATTTATTTGCTTAATATGATTCTGAATTAGTTGCCTGTGACCACTGTAACAAACTGCCATAAAAATGGTGGCTTGAAACAACAGAAATATATTCTCTCATAGTTTTAGACGCTAGAAGTCCAAAGTATCACTGACCAAAAGTAAGGTGCCAGTAGGGTCCCACTTTCTCTGGAGGCCCTAGGGAGAATCTCTTCCTTGTCCCTTTCAACTTCTAGGTGGCTTTTGGCATTCCTTGGCTTGTGGCCACATCACTCTAATCTTTAAGGCCAGCACCTTCCAGTCTCTCTGCTCTGTCTTCCTATCATCATCCCCTCCATGCCCTAAAGCAAACAATACCATATTCACACTGGAAGCAATTGTTGACTCCAGCAAACTATTCATCACATTAAATTCAAGTTGTTAATTCGGAATTTATTGGTTGTATAGTTTTATGGTTACTTTATAAATTTGTTTTGGCTTTATAAATACATGTGCTATGAACATAAAAACTTGTGTCCAGTTTTCTGTTTATTCATTTTTAGGTAGAATTAGAACAAAAATAATTTAGGCCAATACCAAGGGCCCAAACGAATTCTTACTTCTTTAGAATGGGCCCATATGATGCTCAAGTTTGAAGACCGTCACTATAGGTGACAGAGCACCACTGAAGGGTTTTCATTGAAGGAGTGACATGATCACAAGATAACTCTGGCAGCTCAATGGAAGACAACTTTGACTAACAAGATTACCATCGTCCACATTGATACCAGCAACAGATGGTTGAAAAGATTCGTTGAGCCATCATGATCCCTTCTGGTCCCGAGAGTCTCAATCATTCTGCAAATGTTCCTTTTTTTAATAAGATTATCATGTGGGCACATATTCACTATTCCTACATTCTACTAGTCAACTTTGATATGTGTTTCTATTTTTTTTTTTTTTTTTTTTTTTAGAGACAGGGTCTCACTATGTTGCCCAGGCTGACATGCAGGGGCTATTCACAGGTACAACCACAGCTCACTGCAGCCCTGAACTCTTGGGCTCAAGTGACCCATCTGCCTCAGCCTCCCAAGGAGCTGAGACTATAGGTATGTGGTCAATCTTAATGTCTTGTAGACAGTGTTGGAGATACAAACCTAGATATCAGTTGCGCCTATAATCGTGGGTTGGCTAATGAGCTTTGAATGATAAACTGTTCAAGAATAAACAAAAGGGCTTGTTCATTACCTGGATCTCAGGCTAATGATGGAGAACAGTTCCTAGTTCCACCTTAATGATAATACTGCAAATTCATTAATCTTCTAACTTGACCTAAGTCATTCCTCTCTAATCATCTTTTACATTAGCCAATTATTCCTGATAACCCCTAGCACTTCTCACAGTAGACAGGAATACTGTGATATTTGAAGCAACATTATAAACTGCCTGTGCCAGGCCAGGGGGAGTAGTTGTTTACGAGGCTCTATGACAGCCCAGGGACATTGTCACAGGATAATGAGGGAGCATTAGGGTTGTGGTCTTGTGAACCAGTTTCCTGTAAATGCAAATACACCAGTCAGAGGAAATGCAGCCCATTTCCTCTTTAACATCACTTTTCCATATAAGTGAAAGCTTTTAAAATCAAAATATTAGGAAACAAATCCCTGATGGTTATATCAAAATACTGATAAAATGTAGGAGCAATTTTAATCTGGGAGAGGTCCTATTCCCCCAAAATGAAGAACGTAGGCTTTAGACTTCCTACTTGTTCCTGGGTTTGTTCCCTTGCTCAACCACCTGCCAGCTGTGTCCCCCTCACTATGTCACTTCATCTCCATGCACAGTTGTTCTCATTAAGAAATAGAGCTAATGATAGGTCTGCCTGGATCCTGGGGGTGAGGCTTTCCACAAGGCCTGGTAAACAGCATGTGCTCAATAAGCAGAATTGTTGATCACTTAATTATTCCTCTCTTTAAACTATGATTTCCGACTGCTTTGCTGGGCCTGGCTGGTTTTAGTTCACAGGCTAAGTTTAAACTCCTGATTTTTTCCCAGGAGTCTAAAGCTGTCACACCTCCGCCAGGGTCTGCTTCTCCTGCTTCTGGGTTTCTGGGGAGTTTGGGACCAGAGCCCTTACTGGCTGCTTCCTGCCAGTCCTTGCTGACACCCCAAGCACCCACTTCTCACCTCATGCCAAATAAGAAGGAAGGAGAGAAAGCATCAGGTGACTTGAACACCCATTTCTAATCTGGAGAAGATTCCTTTCTTTCCATTTAAGCCCTTTTCCTGCTTGGCTCCCTGCATGTTGAAAGCTGACTCAACAGAAACAGTTCTCCCAGTTATGGAAGGGGAGCTTGGCAACTATTTAGTCTAATGCCTTCCAGTGGGGAAACTGAGGCCCAAAGTGGTGTGACCAGATGACTCCCCCACCCAGCACTGGCATGTTTTGATTTTTTTTTTTTTTTCTCATGACATCACTTTGCCTGAATTCTCTTCCAGCTTCTAAACTAGCTTCATTGGAGAGGCTGCGACTTTTTCTTTCAGAACCTGCATTTGTACATCAATCTGTGTAAAATTCTAAAAAAGAATATGTGGAATATTTTCCCCCAAAATATAGACCAATTGATGTTTTTGAGTCAGTATTGGTTATTCACCAACCATGCCATCAAATAGAAGTCCTGCCAGGTACACTTCTCAGGTGTTAAATTTGTCACCTTTAGAGGAACAGTGTGTGATCCCAGGGACAAATCCTAGGGGGACATCATACCTCCATAGCTTCCCTGACAGGTAAAAAGGACCCAGCCCACGGCCACTGCCCACAGGGTCCGGTGCAGGGCCTGGTAGAGGGCTGCAGCCACTGGGGAGGAAGCAGAGGCATCATCTACTGCGTATGCCAGAGCCACCACTGCCAACAGGGCAGACAGGGAGCAAGTCCACCCCAGCAGGGCCTACACCTGCAGGGAGAGGAGAGGCGAGTCCAGCCACTTGATTCCCTCCTTCTACACAAACTTACTTTTTCAGCATCATTACTGTGACAGCAAGTCTTTATTTGTAAACCTCAGTCACTGCACAGATTTAAGTAAAATAAAAGGTTGTTTAACGAGAACAGGATAATGAGACGGGAATTTTTGTGGTGGCAGAGTTCTGTGCCTTGACTACAATGGTGGTGGTTACACAAGACTGCACACATGACAAAATATCTGGAACCAAATGCACATGCACACACGCATGTGAAGGCACAGACTTCTGGTGGAGGTAAGAGCTGTGGTTTGTGCCAATGTCAAGTTCCTGGTTTTGATCAAGCACCATACTTATGTCACATGTTCCCAGTAGGAGGAGCTGAGGACAGAGTCTGACAACTTCCTGTGACTCTAATATCATTTCAAAATGACAGTGAAAATAAAATAAAGAAAGTAATGCTCTGACGCACTCCCCCACGCCTGAACTCCCATTCTGTCTCTTAACTAAATAAAGCTCCTTGATGAATTTTACCCCCATACCCCTAAATGTGAGGGCCTACAGCACACGGCCGCTGCCCCAGACGACACCTAAGTCACCAGGGACATACAGAGGTAGAAGGAATGGGAGAATGGAGACGTTTTCCGTTCAAAGAAAAGCCTCGTGAGTTAAATCCTAATATTTGGCTCAATTCAAGATCTTAGATCTTATGTCACCTCACTTGACCTTTTCAGACCCAGACCTGTCATCTCTTGCTTCTCTGCTGCTGTGACGGCGTTTACACTGCACTGAACCAACATCATATCAGCCCACTGTGTTGGCTCTGAGATGCTCGCCCTAGTCAGGGGAGGAAAGATTACCCCAAGGGACTCTCCTCTCTAGCCAAGGATCCTCTTTACCCCTTTGCTAAGTCTTTGGCCTAAACAGGCCTGCAGTCTGTCCAGAGTCATCATGGGTATTGTGTCTTCTTTCCATCCTTGTCTGTCTTTATTATGATGCATCCTGCACATCCCTCCCCTAGCCCACAGCACATGCCCCTCTTCTACCAGGTTGGATACCAGGTTATTTTCTAGCTTCTAAAGCTCTGAGTTTGGTTAACCAAATCCCTCTGTGCTGTTTCTCCACCTTGGCTCGGCTTATGTTCTAACTCCGCACTTCCTGGTCCTGACCCTGGCCCTTGAAGTGACTCCCAAATGCTCCCTCTTCATCTGGGATTTTCCCTTTTTCTCATGCCACCCCCTCACCCCCCTCCCCCCAAGGCTTCATGTAACCTGGCCTATGTTGAAGAGTCTCATTCCCAGCACTCTCTTCTAATCTACAAGGGAATTGGGCATCTTCAGGGAAATAGCCTAATTTCCAATCTATAGAAAAAGTCACATAGTGGCTCTATATTTATTCCTTCTAGTTAAGTCCTCTCTCCCATTCCTGCCAGGAGCAACACAAGATTTTCCAGGGACCATTTCTCTGAAATGTCAGGTGTGGGCCTCACAAAATCTAGGCAGACAAAATCAGGGTCTAGCAGAGGGGTTTGGGGCAGGAATTGCATCCTAACAATACAAGGGAATTCCTGGCCCTGTTTCCATTGAAAGCAATTTCTCTTTCATTCATTCATTCATGTATTAAGGGTATTAAGTGCCTTTAGTGAGTCAGGATCTCAGAACCAGATTCTAGTGACTCAGAGATAAGATGGCTTGTGCCTTCCAGGAGCTCACAGTCTATGAGGTAGAATAATGCTGGACCGTATGGTAAGAATCCCGGTCCAGGAAGACTTCCCGGAGGTGAAAACTTTCAGGGAGCCTTTGAGGCTGAGTAAGGCTGAGACAAGCTCTTTCTCTTCAATGGGGTGACAGGGCTGACAGACCTGCAGATCTCTGTGAAGACCCTGACGGGCAAGACCATTGCCCTTGAGGTCGAGCCCAGTGACACCATTAAGAATGTTAACACCAAAATCCAACATAAGGGCACCTCACCTGACGAGCAGCATCCCCTCTTTGTGGGCAAACAGGTGGAGGATGGCCGCACTCTTTCAGATTACATCACCCAGGAAGCGTTCACCCCACACCTGGCGCTTCCCGGGAGAGGCGGCATCATCCAGCCTTCCCTCCTCTCTCCTTCCCTACAGAGATACAACTGTAATGAGATGATCTACCGCAAAAGTTATGCTCACCCGCACCCCCGTGCTGTCAACTGCCACAAGGAGAATGAGGCCACACCAATGACCTGCACCCCAAGAAGAAGGTCAAATAAGTCTTCCCCACCTTTCTCCACAAGCCCTATAGACCTGGGGCCCCAATAAAGTTGCCCTTTCCTTGACTGGAGAGAGAGAGTGAGACAAAAGGGAGGGGTGAAGGGGAAAAGCGGGAGGGAAGAGAGGAGCCTTCCAGGCAGAGAAGAAAGCATGAGCAACTGCATGTGCGTTGGGAATGCCCGTGCATGTGAATGAGTGTGTGTGAGAGAGAGAGAGGAGGGAGAGGAGTTGCGGTCAAAGGCCCCAGGGGCAGGTGGGTAGAATAACACACAGTGCAAGGCAGGGAGTGGCACTGAAGGAACAAGCAAAGCCACATCCTGGGGCCTTGCTGAGCAGATCAAACCTTATCCTGGGGGTCGAAAGGAAGCCATTGAAAGGTTTTGCACAGTTCAAGAACATGGCCAAGGTGTTGTTTGGGGAATCTGAGATCAACAGACTGGACTTGAAAAAACTAGTGAAGAAGTCCAGGTGAGAGACAGAAGAGCTCCAACGAGGTCAGCTGGAGAGGCTGTGAGAGGATGGCAGGAGAAGTAATCAGTGGGGCTTGGTGGCCAGTGGCGGCGGGGTCTGCGGGGTCATCAGGAAGGTCGTGTCCAGGTTTCCAGCTTGGCGCTGGAGGGAGGACTAGAATAATGCCAACATGGTGTAATGATGTAGAGAAGAAAATGTGTGGTCAAGGTGTACCCGGAAATCACATAACACCTTCTCCCCTTCTTCCCTTCTAGGCCCCTCATGTCCTGATTTGCCAGATAGAACCATAAAATCTGGTTGAGAATCCTGTCTGTAGAAACCATGGAGCATGTCCCATTCAAAATCCAACCCAATTCGATATTGCCATTGTAATCTCACCAGGTATATGTTCCCACACCAGTAGTCTCTTTGGGTATGTTCCGAGGTTCCTATGGCGGGGAACCCCACTCCAAATCTGGAGCTTAATAAAGGGAGCTCAATGAAGAAAGCAGAGAATCAAGTTCTGGCAAGAGATAAAGTCCTTCTTATTCTTTGGTATGATAATCTACTGCACTGTAATACCGACAGTCTGACTCCACTGCCCAGAGTTTTAGAAGATCCTGGCCAGAGGGGCCATACCAGTCCCCATCATACCATGAGGCTCAGGGGACTATACCTTGGTTCTTAGAATGTTTTCCTGGTTTTGATGCATGAAAATGCTTAGAAAGAGACCCACAAGGAACGGCCCAAACCGGCAGTGGGGCTTGGTGTAGTACTCCAAGAAATACAATGTAGTTGTATTTTCACTGAAAAATACAAGAAAATAAGGAAAATAGTTAAGTTTGATCTGGACATTGAAAAGGAGATCCCTGGAATGTCTATTAGGGTAATCAGCTAATCCAGAAGTAGATTTGATGCATGTTTGTTCATTTCCTCAGAAATGATCTTGCAAACAGTGACCTCATGATCCTGCCTTAGGCAGCAGCAGGCTTATCCCAGTTCCACATTCCCCTGGACCCTTCTATCCTGGATCTTAAGGAAATATGATGACTGCTCATTTTAAATGTGTAATTGTTTCTACTGGCTGATATGTCAGGACAGCTCTAGAAATGTTGTGCCCAGGCTGGGCATGGTGGCTTACTCCTGTAATCCTAGCATTCTGGGAGGCCAAGGCAGATAGATTGCTTGAGCTCAGGAGTTGGAGACCAGCCTGAGCAAGAGTGAGACCCTGTCTCTACTAAAAATAGAAAAACTAACCAGGCATGGTGGTGGGCATCTGTAGTCCCAGCTGCTAAGGAGGGAATTTCCTCCTGGTGAAGAGGCTGAAGAAAAATGATTACTTGAGCCCAGGAGTTTGGGGTTGCTGCGAGCTCTGATGGTGCCACAGCACTCCATACAGGGTGAGAGAGTGACTCTGTCTCAAAAAAAAAAGGTAATGCCGAGAAATCGAGAAATGAACCTAAAGCTCCCGGGACAAAGGTTGATCCTGGAGGCATATTACAATACTCTTTCAAAAGTCAGTTGCCTGGGCAACTGCAGAGATTCTGCTGCAAGGTGGGGCTGGAAGCATGGTGGGGTGTAGAAGCTCCCCAGGTGACTCTGGTGTGCAGCAGGGTAGAAGACACCTGGGGGAGACATGGCAAGCTCCTCCACAAGGGCAGATGGCATGATGTGGGGAGGGCAGGGCACCCTCCCGGTGAGGAGGCTTAGGGCACAGTCCACGCATGTGTGCCTTTAACCCACCCACTCGCAGATATTATATATATTGAGCCATTCTGTGCCAGAAACGGTTCTGGGCTTTTTTATTTTGAGAGGTCTACTAAGACTGCTCTGAAAAGGTGGCATCTGTTCTGACACCTGAGAGACCAGAAGAAGAAAGCCCTACAGAGATCTTAGAATCTAACAAAAGCAGTTCTCTCTACCCTGAGGGAACTACACACCCAAAGGCCCTGAACCAGCGGGCTGGGGGACGGGCTTGGCGTGTTGGTCCAGTATGGCTGGTCCAGAGTCAGCAAGTAGGGGAGTGATGGGTGAGGCCAGTCAGCAGATGCGGACACAGCTGATTTTGACTTGTCACTCTGACCGCTGTACTGAGAAAAGCAGGTAATCCTATCAGTTTTCCCTGTGTGATACACAGGGTGCTTATAAGGAAGATTCGCCACATATACCCCACTGGGGAGGCAAAATAGCATGTGGGTAAGGTCCCAGGTTCAATCACACTTACACCACCTACTTGGTTACATGACCCCGGCTTCCTTGAGGTTCCGTTTCCCCCTAGCATCGGAGCGCACAAGCAGATTCGCGTCTGGAGGAGAAACTCAGTGCAGCCACGTGGGGGCGCTCCTTTCCTCTGGGAAACACGTCCCTGGGCTCTGCGAGTTCAGAGGGGACCCTGCCGCCGCCGCCGCCGCCACCACCACCACCAGTGCAAGTTTAAAGGTTCGGAAGTTTGGAAGCAAAAATGCAATCAACTCTCCAACCCAGACAAAAAATTTCCCACCCAGTTTTTCCAGAATATGATGGGCACAGGGCAAACAGCCTGGCCTTCTGCTGCCCTCCCTGGGAGGTCTCGGCCCAGCAGAAACCAGGCCGGGAGCCGCCTTACCTGGCCTCTGTCGCGACGCCACTGGAAGGTTATAAGCCAGAGTGAGCAGAGAAGTGGCAGTGAACGATGCCAAGAACAGCATGGCCCCAAGGAGGATGAGGACGTGTTTACTCCTGCAAACAGAAGAGGATGCGGAGAAGGGCATCGTTCAGTGTCTTTCACGGCAACATTTATGGATACAAACAGCTGGAAATTGTGACAATCAGAGGAGTTTCCTGCAGCCTGCGCTTTGGAGAGGCTGAGGGTGCACAGACAGCTGGGCTGGGGCTGAGTGCCCGGGGAAGCCTTTGGTCTTGACTCTTGGCCATTTTCTAGCTGTGCAACCAAGGCAGGGCCTTGAACTTGAGTGTCCACATCTAAGTGGGAATAGCAATAATATCCTTGCCTGCTCCACCTTGAAGCCAACTGTGCAACTCCAAATGAGACCTTGCTTGGGAATGTCCCTTGTCACCTATGAAACACAACATGGACACAAGTGGGGGTTCATTTAGGAAAGAGGACTGTGAAAGGCAGGGTAGGACACAGGAAACACATGGCACTTGATTCCAAGCTCAGATCAGAGAGGACAAAGAAGGAAGGTGTCCTAGCGTTCCCCTCCCCCACAACCTGGAGGCAGTGCCTGAGACAAATGTCTGGGTGCCCACTAGGTAGTTCATGTAGGAGTAGAAATAAGAGACCAGGTAGTAGAACAGGGAAAGCCAATACAAGTTTGTACTATCAAGAGCCAGTGCTCAATTCCTCCAGAATGTTCTGCAGAGTCTTATGAAACAAGCCTCAAAATTGTCCTGGGAGAAGAAAGAAAGAGGACTTTTCCCACTGTCTTCTATCACCCATGGGTTGAGGGTGGCCCCACATAAATTAATTACTCCACACTTTGGGATCATGGGTGTATAAGGCCAGGAAGTTCCCAAGGGAGGCCCAGCTGTAGTGCTGCAGAGGTTCTGAGGCAGGGCAGATGAGGTTCGAGAAAGAATACAGGCTCAGAGCAAGACCCTGTCTGCTATCCTGTTGCACCTGCTCAGAATCATAGGGACTGGAACTAAGAGGATTTGCAGTGGTATAGAAGAAATGTCGAACACAAGCATAAGACCACCAGCCACAGCCCTACCCAGATGATGCCTTTGACAATCCTATTCCACTGCTCAGAGTTGCCATGGTTCTCCATGAGGAAGGGATGAGATAAATACCATTCTGTTATCAGCATACTGATGCAGGGAAAAGGTGATTTCCACCCAGAGTGCCAATTTTAGTTTAACATTTGGAAAGGGGGATGAATTCTAGCTCCATGGTGCTGTGATTCACTACTAAATGTCTGCTGAGTGTGGGTAAGTGAAAGAGATGTGGCAAAAATACTGTATATTTTTGGTAATTTTTTCCAAACCCTGTAGCTCTGGTCTCCTTGTATTACTGAACTCTAAAAAGACCTGATTCCATTGGCATTGTACTCAAATATATTCTGTAAATGAAAAAAGTCCTATTGTTTATATCTTCCTCCATTTAGAAAATGTAGTTGCATAGTCATAGTCACAAGCTTGGAAAGTATGAGTTTTCAGCTGAGGGACTGAAATCTACCTTCCATGACAGCTTCTAGGAAAGATGCTGATGTGGGGGCCAGCCTCCTCAGTCACAAGGACCCTCAAGTGGGTTCCCAGCCAGGTCTAGAAAGGGGTGGAAGGAAAGTACTAAGAACTCCTTGTACTAGGTTGGTGGTAAACCATCCATTTGGGCTATCCCACAAAAACCCACATCCACCCAAGTAAATACGTGTTTAAGTCCCCACCTACTTTCAGGATTTAGTAGTCTGTAGTCTCTGCTATAGACTCTATAGGTCTTTACTAGCTAACTACCATTTCAACTGAACTAACACAGCTTCCTGATATAGAATGTTATGAGCTGAATTGTGTTCCCATCAAAGTCACATGTTGAAGTCTAAATGTGACTTCATTTGGAGAGAGAGTCTTTCAAGAGATAATTAAGGTTAAGTGAGGTCATTGGGCTGGGCCCTAATCCAAGATGACTAGAGGCCTTATGAGAAGAGGAAATTTGGACACAGAAGGAAGAATATCTGAAGACTCAGGGAGGTCAAGCTTAGTGGCTGACACCTATAATCCTAGCAGTTTGAGAGGCCAAGGTGGGGAGGATCACTTGAGATGAGAAGGATCAGCCTGAACAAGAGTGAGACCCCATCTCTACAAAGAACAGAAAAATTAGTCAGGCATGGTGGTACGTGCCTATAGTCCCAGCTACTTAGGAGGCTAAGACAGGAGGATGGCTTGAGCCCAAGAGTTTGAGGTTACCGTGGTTACTGTGAACTATTAATGATCCCACTGTACTCTATCCCAGGCAACAGAGAAAGAACATGTCTCAAAAAAATAAATAGTCAGTGCCTATGGCTCAAAGGAGTAGGACACCGGCCACATATGCCGGAGGTGGCGGGTTTAAACCCAGACCCGGTCAAAAACTAAAAGTAAAATAAATAAATAAATAAAAAGACTCAGGGAGAGGATGGCCATCTGCAAGCTGAAGAGAGAGGCCTCCAAAGAAATTGATTCTGCCAACAACTTGATCTTGAATTTTGGAAATCAATTGCTATTGGTTAAGCCCCGCAGTGTATAGTGCTTTGTAATGGTGGTACTAGCAGGTTAATACACTGACAACCAAACAACCAGATAGGAAAAGGGTGAATGTTGAAGAGGGCACAGTCCCCACCTCCCCTCCTGTTAGTTCTGTGTCCTTCTGAACCCTGGGTTGCTAATTGGAACCTCTGGCCATGGCACAAACAGACTGAGAGCATCTCCCTCTGGTCTGACAGACCCCAGGCTGCCACCAAGGCCTCTGTCAGCCCCATCAGCCTCCAGCATCCAAGCTAGGACTCCCCACTGGATTTTTCTTGCCCCTTGCTCACTAAATACCCAGACCAGTAGTCAGAGAATTGGCTCCAAATACTGTCTCCAAGGGAAACTGCAGGGCCTGCTGTTTCTCCTCTGCCAGTGCTGGGGGCCTCTGAGGCCTCTCACCTGCCTCACCTGTATCTGCAGGCCCTGGCCACGGTCTGGGCTCAGCTTCTCCTCCTCACCCACGGGAATGATTTTGAAGTATTTCTTCTTTTTTCTATTGTCTATAAGATTTGGCATCATCCTTTTTTTTGTTTAATTATCTTCTATATTTATTTATAAATACTAGCTGTCTATTTTTTTAGACTTTGGGTCAAAAAAAAAAGAAGTTAACTGATGATTGATACTGAACCTCAGAGTCAAAGCATTCTATGATAGGCATACTCTTTTTTTTTTTATTATTGTTAAATCATAGCTGTGTACATTAGTGCAATCTCCTGTACCCATTCTAAGATGCACCATAGATGTGGCCCCACCCATTACCCTCCTTCCACCAAAACCTCCCCCTTCCCTTCCCCTTCCTTGGCCCTTTCCCCATAGTCTTGTGCTATAGTTGGGTTATAGCCTTCATGTGAAAGCTATAATTTAGCTTCATAGTAGGGCTGAGTACATTGGATACTTTTTCTTCCATT